>JBBBDQ010001409.1:0-132500 GCA_037127315.1 Ascarosepion bandense | reverse complement strand
CTTAACAATATTGGCAATAAGATGGATGATATTTTATTAGCTTGAACCACGTAGAGAATACTTTTACAGTCAAAATGTTTGGACACCCTCCTGCATCCTTTTTCAATGAGACGAGAAATAAGAAAAATGGGAATTACTTTTCTAAAAATATTGTTACTGTTAAAATAGATAGATAATGATCAAACAGAAATATATATATTTTTTCTAAACATATACTATTAAATATAAGAGACAATGAATGTCTATTATGTTTAATCATGAGCCTTTCAAAACGTCGTATTTTGGCTTTAATTTCAGTTGAAAATAAAGGCAAAATTTCTGGTACTAAGCTTTCGGCTCACATGAGCCATTTTCAAAGAGGTTACAAGGACGTTAACACAAAAATATCCACTGAAATTAATGCCAAAATATGATGTTTAGAACGGCTCATTATTAAACAAAATAGACATTCATTGTCTCTCATATTTAACAGTATATGTTTAGAAAATTATCTGCTACCTCGATACACTATATATATATATATATATATATATATATATAAAAAACCAGATGAACAGAACCAACAGCTTTCGAATTCTGGGTTCTAGAATTTACTTTTGTAAAAAGTGCTCAATGCAACAAAAGTTTTTAGACCAGAATATAATTAAATTTCTTTTTTTATTATTAAACATTAATATAGTTCACATTGCGATATATAAATGATATTTATTTGAATATAAGAAACAATACGTTTTAATTTATGAATGTAGGAAGACAGAAACATTTGTGTGAGTGTTTAATTTACCACAGTTTACTCTCGCCTCGACCACAAATCTGTTGTAGGCGACAAAGCTAACCCTGCAGCAGAGCTTGAAATGGACCTCCAATCCGTAGTGGACTGGGGTAAGAAATGGCTCGTAAATTTTAATGCTTCTAAAACGAAGCTACTATCAATTAACCCTCATAGACAATCGCACCTACCTCCCATTAGCATGAACCAGGCTTGCCTTCCAGAGAGTAAAACACTACGCCTCCTTAGTCTCACACTTACAGCGGACCTCAAATGGAATGACTATATAAAATCCATTGCTAAATCCGCTGCTATAAATGTCGGTTCTCTGTGCAGGGCCCGGAAGTTTTTTTCCGTCTGAATCTATCTTGCACATATATCAATCTACCATACGCCCGTGCATTGAATACTGCTGCTATATCTGGTCGGGTGCTCCTGCTATTCTCCTCGGGCTTCTCGACAAGGTACAGCGGAAACCAGCCTTAAAGCAACGTTTGAGTTGAACTATAATATATTTTTTAATCATATCCTCCCCGAGCAAGGCGGTAACGCCACTAATCTGCAGGGGGCTACATAAGAGTAAAAATATTAGAGAAGAGTGAAGAGAAGGACAAGCCAGTTAGAAATGAGCAAGAGAAGGAAGGGAATACAGGTGTGATGTCAGTTGCAAAAGTGGAGAGAAAGGAAAGGATATACAAGGTTGGTGAAGAAAGAACTAGTTTCAAGTGGTTAAGAGATGAGTATTGATCTTGCATTTAAATTACTGGTGGTTGTAGCCTTCAAGAAAAGCAATAATATGGAAGCCAGTTCCACATGAGTGAAGTGAGAGAAAAGTAGCTGAAAGAGTAGAAGTGTCGTCTGCATTTGGTTGATCTGACGGTGAATGGGTGAGACCCACAGTTGCCAGTCTGGTTGCACTAGTAAACATCTGTTGCAGAGGCATCAGTAACTTAAGTTCGTTGGAGCAGGAGCCATGGAAGTATGTATAGAACAGACAAAGGAAAGCCACATCCCGTCGGTAGGGAAGTGGCTGTTGTCGAGCCGCCAAGTCGGTATCTATCACATTATAGATATTCCTTTGGAGCCTGTCAAGAACACGGAGATGAACAGTGAAGGTACCTGACCATATAGGGCAGCAGTATTCCATTAACGGACAAATGGTTGATCTGTATATATGCAGGATGGTTTCAGGCGGGAAAGAAATCCTGGCCCGACAGGTGACCCAAACTTTCTAGGAGTGGATTTAGCTATTGACTCAGTGTAGTGCTTCCATTTGAGATCATAAGAGAGGGTAAGGCGCAGTGTATTACTCTCGGGGAGACATACTTGGTCCATGCTAATGGGATTCAGGAGAGGTTGCCTATGATGATTAACACAGGGCAGCTTGGTCTTAAACGCATTGAAATTTACAAGCCACTTCTTATCCCAAATCACCCCAGAATGTAGATACCTCTCAAGATCAGCAGTGAGATTATGTTTGTCCGCCAGGCCGGGTTTCTTACTGATGCGGGAGTAAATTGTGGTGTTATCTGCGCAGATGCCTACTTGGTTCTTGATCTCGTCCGGGAGGTCATTCATGAAAATAAGGAAGAGCATCGGGCCTAGGGTAGAGCCCTGAGGGACACCAGCGTTTGTACAGTAGGGTGTGGAAGCATGCCATTCAGAACCACCTTCATTATGCGGTTGTGTTGGAAAAATTGGATCAGATCATGCAATCGTCCCGTAATACCGTAACCCTGTAGCTTGCATCGAAGGCCAGCGTGCTAAATCCTGTCAAAAACCTTGGAGATGTCCAGAGCAACAGCACGAGCCTCGCCTGACTCCTCAAGGGCCTGGAACATATACTCCATAATGGTCGTTATCATGTCGGCCGTGAACCAGGCAAAGAGGAAGCCATGCTGCCTATCGGAGAAACGTTTATGGGCAGTAAAATGCTGAACTATTTCAGCATTAATAATGGCATCGAACATCTTCCCGAAAATTGGTAGAAGGCTTATATAAGTCATAATTGAATGGGTCCGAGGGGTTCACCAGAGTTCTTAAATACAGAAACGACAGAAGAGGACTTCCAACATGCAGGAAAACAGGAAGCAGAAAGGCAGTAGTGAAAGCGTTTATAGAGGACAGAGGAGAGTTTAAGAGCACATTTCTTAAGCACAACTATCGGGATACCATCACCAATGCTGGAGTTATGGGGGTGATGTTTAGAAATTATACGGAATACTACTGTAGGGGTAATTAATATATCGAACACTTTAGCCTTAGTTCTAACATAGAAGTCGGGTGAGGGTACTCCAGATGAGTCAAATGTGGAGTTGAATGAGAATTTGTGAACAAAGCACTCAGCCTTGTCCGCTGATGACGTGAGGACCTTAAAATTCATTAATTAAAGAAGGGATAGAGGATTTGCTATTGTTCAGCACCCGTTTGCATAAACGTCAATGGTCCTTGGAGCCGAACATGCGGTCAGCTATGCGTTGTCTCATTCTCTCGGCAAACAATCCCTTGGCGTTATTCAGGATTCTCTTGCACGCATTACGAGCAGACGTGAATAGGCGCCTATTGTGGTCAGATGACTATCTCCGAAATAGTCGAAAGTAGTGATTCCTGTGGGCAATGGCTGCCGAACAGGCAGGAGAGAACCAAGAGAAGGAATGAGTTTTGAGACGAAACTTCTTGGTAGGTATGAAGGCATCAATGTCAGCTTTCACTCAGGACGAAATCTCAGAAGCACAGTCATCAACTGGGAGATCGAACTCTTTTCCCCAAGGAACGTCGCAAAGAAAGTTGCGGAAGGCGTCCCAGTCAGCTCTTTGGTAGCAGTAGGAGGTCCTATAGGTAGGAGGCTCCTGGGGGTAGTGAGAGAGGAGATAAATCGAGAGGGCAAAGCTGCGAGACCAGGTAGGAGTCAGGTGCGGAGGTAAAGCATATATCTAGTAGAGATTCGTGTCCAGAGGGAGTGCTTGGAAAGCGTGTGGGGAAGTTCACTGCTTGCGTAAGGGATTGGGAAATAGCAAAGTTCATGGCGTGGATGCTTGCTGAATCAGTAACTCAGTATGATGGGCGTTAAGATCTCCGAACACAAATATGTGAGCGAATGGGTGGTAGGAAGTAGCCTTATCTTGTCAGAAATGCTGTCGAGAAGGGAGCAGTCGGAAGAAGAGGGTAGACAGTAAAGGAAGAAAATATAGCTAACCGAACTAAAGATAGCTAACCGGGGACATACATATTGGTGAGCAGTGGATTCGAGTGATGTCACCCTAGCTACAGGGAGGTGTTCACTAACTTAGACCCCCCAGCCTATGCATGTGGACAGTAGAATCCTTCCTTAAGAGGGGGAGATAACCAGGGATGGAGAAGTCAGAGGAGGGAATTGATGAGTTGAGGTTAGTCTCACAGAGCGCTAGGATGTCAGGGGAATTTTCGTGGAGGAAGGCTTCTACGCTACAAAAGTTGGTACGAATACCCCGGATGTTAGTAAAAGAAATGTAAAGAGATTTTAGTGATTTGAGTTTGATTGGTTTAGGGCTTTTTCTGATTCCGCTTTTCATGTTAAAATTTATTGGAAGGGAGGGACCTTGAGTAGAGGATGCAAGCGGTCATTATCAACGATATGCGCTGGGGTGAGAACTGGCTAGGGCTGCATCAAAGTGTGGCCTCGGATTGCCCACCGAAAGTGCTTGTAGGAACACATATCCATGCGCGACATTGTACTACAAGAACCCCCGTATTATGCAACTGCTGATCAGAGCAGCCGCTCTTGACGCTACGCAAGAGTTAGGGCTCCTAACTACCAGTCGGAAGCAGCAAACAGGAAACTGCCAACCCGATACGCACACAATGATGAGACGTTGCCACCAGCCAAGCGCATCGCAGGAAAATCACGGAAGCACCAATACTGAGGTCTGAAGAGAGAAAAGAGAAAGCCGGAAACCACATCCAAACAGGGAACAAGGGATGAGCCTCTTCACCTGTTCAATAAATGTGGATGGAGTGTGAATTGGTCGATAATTTGGTCTATCTACTCCAATCAAAGAAAAACATAGGGTGGAGAATTGCTAATTTTTAACTTAGTTAAATCCTCCAGCCAAAGAAATTTCTGACAAAAAAAGAAAACCAATCGTCCAATTAAGCATGAAAAGTTTAAAATTAAGCAAAAAATGACTTACTTTTAAGAATATTTTAAACAAAGTTGATCCCATCCCAACACACATGGTTATTACCAGGAAGGTAAAAAATAATTCTTTTTATATTTTTATTTCAATTCCTAATGTATCTTTTCTATTTTTTCTAAAATTGTAAAAATTATTAATATCTATTTATTTATTAAAATATTATTAATATCTATTTATTTATTAAAATATTATTAATATCTATTTATTTATTAAAATATTATTAATATTTATTTATTAAAATATTATTAATATCTATTTATTTATTAAAATATTATTAATGTCTATTTATTTATTAAAATATTATTAATGTCTATTTATTTATTAAAATATTATTAATGTCTATTTATTTATTAAAATATTATTAATGTCTATTTATTTATTAAAATATTATTAATATCTATTTATTTATTAAAATATTATTAATATCTATTTATTTATTAAAATATTATTAATATTTATTTATTTATTAAAATATTATTAATATCTATTTATTTATTAAAATATTATTAATATCTATTTATTTATTAAAATATTATTAATATCTATTTATTTATTAAAATATTATTAATATCTATTTATTTATTAAAATATTATTAATATCTATTTATTTATTAAAATATTATTAATATCTATTTATTTATTAAAATATTATTAATATCTATTTATTTATTAAAATATTATTAATATCTATTTATTTATTAAAATATTATTAATATCTATTTATTTATTAAAATATTATTAATATCTATTTATTTATTAAAATATTATTAATATCTATTTATTTATTAAAAATTTTTATATACGTTTAAAATCTATTATGTTATTATAGCATAACGCAATTTTTGATAACATAATAAAAAAAATTTAATATCTATTAATTATTAAAAATGTAAATATCTATTGAATCATTTTAATATTTATTTAATTATTTTAATATCTATTTAATTTTTATTATTTCATAATATAAAACAAATTATTAGATATGTGTAACGAAATGGATATGTTTATTATGAAAGATCTTTTTAACCATTTCCTTTATTTAATAGATATTTATTGTTAAAAAATTTCATACTATATAATTTTTTCTTATAGACACAAGGCGCATGGGTCGTTTGAAGATTTACATATTCTAGTTTTTTTAAAAAATTTTCCATTTTAATATGGGAGTTTTATTTGTTTGTTTTAGATACCAATAATAATTCTGTAAGGATGTTCTATTTCTGGACGTATTATTATTATTAAATGAAAACTTGTGTTGATAAAATCGTTTTTTCAGAGAGTTCTTAGTACTACCCACATAAATGTATACATTACTACGGTTTTCGATAGAAGAAATAATACATTGATAAACAATAGATTGTGTAAAGCACCTGTTTTTCAAAGGATACTCCATAAGGATTCGATCATTACATTTATTATTGTCTAAATTATTAATTTCACTCATTGGATAATTCTTCTTTACAGTTAGGTTGAAATTTTTATTTAAAATATTATTACTATGATTTTAAAAATATTCCAGATTATTCTTACAACTATATTTTATTTTAGAGACTTTAATTAAAAATTTTATTTAATGGATTATTATTCGGAAAGTGTTTCTCAATCAAAACAAGGATTCTTTTTCTAATTTACTGTTAACCGTTTGGTTGAAAGTGGGGTGGATACCAAATAATATTTTTATTTCTATTTTTTTTTTTTTTGTGGGTAGATCTTCGGAGGTTTTTATATCCACTATTTTTATGGCAGTATTATAAGAAATTACTACGATTATTAAACACTTCTTCATTTGCGGAATTTCTACCAATTCAATATTCTATGGATGGAGGACGGTTAGATTTTTCGGTGGATATATAAAGAATTTTTATATGGTTGGTATATATCTATATATATAAAAGGCAATCTGTGAGTCTGTGTGTGACTGTTCCTAATGCTTGTTCTCTGTTTAGCGATGTGGTTTCCGGCTTTCTTTTTTCCAATCTTTTCACTGTTTTCTTTTTTTTTTCAATTGGAGTAGATAGACTAAACTATCGCCCGATTCACACTCCACCCATGTTTATTGAACAGGTGAAGAGGCTCATTCCTTGTTCCCTGTTTAGGATTTGGTTTCCGGCTTTTTCTCTTTTCCAATCTTTTCACTCTTTTCTCTCTTTATTTTTTTTTCAATTGGAGTAGATAGACTAAACTATCGCCCGGTTTCACACTCCACCCACGTCTATTGAACAGGTGAAGAGGCTCATTCCTTGTTCCCTGTTTAGGATATGGTTTCCCGGGCTTTCTCTTTTCCAATCTTTTCACTGTTTTCTTTTTTGTTTTCATTTGGAGTAGATAGACTAAACTATCACCCGGTTCACACTCCACACACGCCTATTGAACAGGTGAAGGGGGTCATCCCTTATTCCCTATTAGGATGTGGTTTTTGGCTATCTCTTTTTCAATCATTTCACTCTTACGTGCTCCCTGCGCATCAGTGGCGTTACCGCCTTACTTGGGGTGATATGATTAAAAAAAAACCTGAAATCTTTTTTAGGCTAAAATAATGATTAAAATGTTTCTGAATTTAATTTAGGAATTTGTTTTACCGATGTTAGTTTTCATGTTATGACTAAAAGGTGGGTTAAACCGTATGATGTAACGTTTGTGAGATTCCGGTATTTGCTTTAGAGTATTTTTAACCTAGATTGTGTTTACTTTTAGCGAAGGCCTTAATATATTTAATTTTAATGTTATTAAAACAGCGTCGTTAATAGCATTAGAAGATAATCTCCATTTGCTAGATTTATGAATATTGTTTAGTATTCTATGGTGGTAGCTAGAATATTAATGAACACATTTGTGGTTGTAAGACTTTTTTAGTATATTGTATGTAAAAGCCATTATTTAGGTCGAAATTGTGTCTTTGTTCCTCTTTCTTTTTTGTTGCCGACAAGAAATGGAAAAAAAGGGATTAATCAATTAGTGCGGAATAAGTGAGAAAGTGCGAAAATAATGATCGTGAAGACTTGGCATTAGTCAGACCACTAGTAGGTCTCTGTAATATTCTTTGTTTCTTTGTTGTTAGTACAGGAAGAAAGAGAAAGTGAAAGATTTTAAAAAGTATATCCCCTGGACTCTCTGAAAAGAAAAACAAAATCATTCGTATTTATCTGATTGGGAAACATAGACTCGGAATCAACTTTTAATTTTTTCCCTAACCAAAACCCTTGGCCAAAAAATAAGATATTTTATGAATTTTGTTTATGCAGATATCAGCACATGATAAACGTAAGTGAGGAAAACCTCTTATGAAAAGATCTTCGTTACTGGTAAATGTATAAATGTATGTTTTTCATTCGTTCATGAATACGCATAGGCGTGTTTCAACTTGAATATTCTAAATGATCAAATCCTACAAACACTAACACGGTCATGCATTGTCAAGTGGCCATTATTTGAGTCGAAAGTTATATCAATGATGTTGCTCTCTTTAGCGCTAGTGGTTGTGGTGATTATCAGTTCGTGATCTTTGAAATCTTCATCAGGTTCTTTTCGTACAGCGTTGCTTTCTACGTGACGAGCGAAATTGTCCAAATCCATGAAGTAAGTCTACTTTATTTACTACTAGCAGTAGAGCTCAGCGTCGCTGGACGTGATAAAAATCTGATGCAATCACAGATGACAATATTTTTCACGAACAAACAATTTTCATTATACACTCCAAAAATAGATTCATATTACTGCACACCACTTCAAAGTATCTAATCTGAGGAGAAAATAAAGATCGATTACACCCTGTCTTACCAGTGGGTTTAAAACTGACCGCGGGTTGAAAGGAAGGAAAGTATAAACAGTTGATTCAATTAATTTTCACAAGGGTGTACCTTTTCAACATGGTTTTTCTTTTCCTTATCTTTTATACTGAACCAGCAGTATAGCCCGGCGTTGCTCGGGTGTAATGAAAGCTTTAAAACTAATCCATGGTCCTGGAGCTCAGACTCTTTGGATGTTGGAACGAAACGACTAAAAGCAATAGTTGTTTCCAGTTAAAGCGAAACCGTAGACTGAAAGAAAAATGAATGGATGTAAGTCAAATTTTGATTCCCTGGTTGCGATATCAAATAAGTTTTTTTCGTCGTAAACTGAGTTTTGAAGGCTAAATAAGTCCTCTAAGTAAGTGGTATCATGACTGAGACTAAGAACTACAATTATACCTACTTAGAGCCAAACCCGAAGAAAAAACTAAAATAAAAGGGCAGATAAACAGACACACACACAAACATCTTGCCTTTTATATATATATATATATATATATTATCGATTTTCTGCATAAGAACTGCAATCTTGGTACTTCTGAATATCGTTTCTTATGTCTTTGTCTATGAGTATATCACATTTGATTAAAAATCGGACCACTATTACCCGAATTTTTCGATTATCGATTTTCGATATTTATCGGGGGTACCTCGTCACAAAACCTAACTAAGAACACTCGCAGACGCCTATAGTACAACTGCGCAAATTTTCTAGAAAATTTGTTCAGCCGTTTCGGAATCTATAGGTAACGGACACACACACACACACACACACACACACACACACACACACACACACACACACACACAGACAAAGTTCCATTTATATTAAGTTTAGATACAATCTTTATTTTGCTATTGTTAAAACAATTCGCTTATTTTCATAACGCTCCTTAAAATAAACATTTCAATACAATTGTTTATATACCTGGAACTGTTCATCTCTCTCTCCATCTCTCTCTTTATATATATATATATATATATATATATATATATATATATATATAGTACTGTGCAAAAGTATCAGGAGAAGAACTAGTTGATCTTTTATGAGGCATCAAAATAAAGTTTAAAATCACAACTGTCCTAACACTTTTGCACACTACCGGTAGTGTGCAGAAGTATTAGGACAGGGGTGATTTTCCTAAAATTCTCACGGAAATACAGAGTGAAAAAGCCAAACTTTTGTAAGAATTATTTAACTAAGAAAGAACAGAAAGGAAGGCTTCGGAAATTGAATTGACCCCCCACAAAGCCCTGATCTCAATCCTACTGAATATCTATGGAATATTTTCGATAAAAAATTTGATAAATCTAATATTACTTTGCAAGACACATTTTGGGAATAAATACAAGCTGCTTGGCAGGAGTTAGATACATGAAAGAAGCTTGTGATGTCAATGCCTGACAGAATGAAGGCTGTGATCAAAGCAAAAGGCTAGTATACTAAATATTAAATTAATTTGTTACAAGTATTTTTGGCGAAAGCATTTGTTGAGTAAATCAATTAAAATTACTTTAATTAAATTGATTATTTTCCGTCAATATGCCACATGAATGATAAAATAGTTTTTGTCCTGATACTTTTGCACTGTACTATATATATATATATATATATATATATATATATATATATATATTTGTATGTAATAAAACAAATTTCGATGTTCAAATCAGTTGTAATCCAACCCCTTTAATTTTTCTGTGATGTATATTTTTTGAACTTCCGCCGGTAATATATCTTGCTTCATTTTGAAATAAAGAAGTTGCCGATAACGCGTGAAATTTCTTTTAGGGATTTCATGTAGAAATGGCCATACAACTGATATGAACATCGAAGTTTATTTTATTTTATAATTGGCTCTGTAATTTAAATATTAATTACATTGAGCCCTCCACCTGTATCATTTATTAATATTAATTAGGATAGTGTCTTTGGGATTTACCTTCCTGCTTTTTCTTTTGGATTAAAGTTTTATATATATGTATATATGATACGCAGATAGTCCCATTTTTCTGTGTTACAGTTCATCAGTACGGTTAGACATCCGATTGCTTCAAACTAGGATTGAAACTCGACTGATTTGATATCAGTCGGATATTCTACCTCGGAGCTATCGACCTACGGTGGAGGAAAGCAGGTTTTAGCGTGTTATATACACAATGTAACAAATGCCTTGTAGCTAAGAGTGTTCAATCGATTGCTGGAGAACCATATTCTTCATGACCAGTTTCCTGTTAGTCATGATTAAATTGGACCAGAATACAGTTGTATTAAAATGTGCTCAATACATGTGTATTGTAAAGCTTTTAAATATATTCATATAGTCGTTAAGTTTATTATGGGTCAGTATTTCGTAGGAGGATACGTTCATCTTCTTTGTATAATCAGTTATTTAATTCTCTTTCTGAAAGAGATACCAAAACAAAAATATTCAAATCAAAAAACGATCAATTTATAAACTGCACCTGATGGTTGCGAATGTGTGAAACGCCCAGTCTCACATTAAACGTAGAATAATATATATATTTATTGATATATAATTTATAGCTCTGTTCTATTAACACCAGATAAATATGTATATGTCGGTGCCTTATTTACATCCGCGTCTATATATATATATATATATATATATATATATACTAACAAAATAGTAAGATCGCCAAGACCTACCGCGGTTTCGCACAACGGCTCGTCAGGGCAAAGGCAGATCAAGTACTAACCAAATACTTTTATTTGGTTAGTACTTGATCTGCCTTTGCCCTGACGAGCCGTTGTGCGAAACCGCGGTAGGTCTTGGCGATCTTACTATTTTGTTAGTGTGTTTGCTCTGCGTTACTGCCTTCTAGTTAAATACTTTTCGGTTGTGTGTATCGAGCACTTTTCTTTTCTGGTTGTTTGTTCCGTTAGAGGGTTTTTTTTCTTTTTACTGGGAGGAACCGTATGTATTGTCGGTCCCACGCAGTTTTCTTTTTTTCCCCTCTTTGCCCAAAGCTTTATAGCCGAGGACAATAACGGATTTAGATTCTGCTGGTCATTCATGGTCTTAAAAAGTCCCTTCTATAAAATTTTGAGATTAGAATACACGCAGAGTGGGTTTAATAATAATTATTATTATTATTATTATTATTATTATTATTAATATATATATATATATAATTTTTTTTAATCGTATCACCCCAAGCAAGGCAGGTAATGCCACTAATGTGCAGGAGGCTACATAAGTGCAAAAAGATTAAGTAGAAGAGAGTGAAGAGGAAGACGAACCAGTTAGAAAGGAGCAAGAGAAGGGTGGGAATACAGGTGTGATGACAATTGCAAAGGTAGAGAGAAAGGAAAGGATATACGGTGTGGTGAAAGAACTAGAGTCAAGTGGTTAATAGATGACTATTGACATTGCATTTAAATTCCTGGAGGTTGTAGCCGTCAGGAAAGCAAGAATATGGAAGCGAGTTCCACAGGCGGGAAGTGCGAGAGAAGAAGCTGCAGGAGTAGAAGTGTAACAACGCTGCAGTGCGACTGGCCATCTGTCTAATGTGACGCTCCTCCTCGATGACGGTCGTGACGTTCCCAGATGTGACGCTGCCACCTGGTCGTACAGTTGGTTTGGACGCTGTCGCTGGTCGGGACGATCCCGTCCGATGATGTCACCACAAACGCTGGACTACAGGACGTATTTTGCAACAACGGACCACTGTCCCACGTTGTGATTAGATCCCAGAATTCTCGTTGTGCAATTTCAATAGTCGTCCCTTTTAGCCAGTCCGGACACTGGTGTACACTTATCAGTTGAAAAAAATAAATACGGCACCAAAAAAAAAAAAAATTAATTAATAATAATAAAATCAATGAACAAAGTCGAACACGCCTGGAGAGCCACGCAGAATGTCTTTATATAAAGAAAAAAAACAATGTGTCTTTTTCCCAGAATACAGTTGTCGAAAGGGATATACAATCGTCGAAAATGTTTTTTTACAACGGAGAGAGAAAGTTCGCCAAATGCATCATAGCTTCCAATCGTTAAATGAAATGTTTAATCTAAGTTTCGTTAGCTTTGAAATGTACTTCTAAAATAGCAAAGTTCTTTCGGGTTCTTCACGGAATCTGACGGAATGTGCCGAATCGAGAGCGGCCGCTGGCGGAAAATGTGGCGGTGTGGCTCACTGCCCGAAATCTGAACAAACTGCTTCCAAACTGAACTTTTCGTGTCGGGCATCTCTTTTTATAACCAATTTCGATCCACTCTGGGGATCCGGCCGGCTCACAGTCTTCGGCCAATGAAAATCTGTCTCCGCCCCTTCGATTTGCGGATGTCTTAGCTCGACTAATGAGATCATGCCAACTCACATCGAACCGAATCCAGCTCGGGTCATTTCGGACAGCTGTATTCAACAGTGGCCTTGGCCTTCGGGTAACCTTATCAAACCACTCTGACACTTGTTTTGTTTACGCGTTTTCAGATTAGCGGAATCAACATTTCAAATCTAAGGGAAATCCATATTGAACATGAAAAGAGGCGAAAATCATGAAAGACGAGAAATGTATATTTCTTCAAAATAACTTTATTTTATGCCCTCGTGTTTTTAGAAACACTTGATGGGACTCACATCGCGTGACGCAATAAAACATTAATAATATCACCAATATCATTTTCTCGCTCCGTTGTTTTAAACCAACCAAAGGAAAAGTATCCCCGCGGGAGAAGGGAAAGCATCACCTTGGGAGATAGTGTCACAGAATTATCGTCTGCATTTGGTGGGACCCAGTTGCCAATCTGGTTGCACTAAATACATTTACAATCATTGAAAATGAGAAAATATCGGAAGCAAAAGGCGGGTTGAGTAAAGAAATTGGTAAAATCCTGTGTTGTATTTTGAATTGGACCTTAAGAATTTCCTTTCCTCTTTTCTCTCTCTCTCTCTCTCTCTCTCTCTCTCTCTCTCTCTCTCTCTCTCTCTCACTCTCTCTTTAGGCAAATACTATTGGGGTTATTTTCTTTCTCTTTCTCCCTCTATCTCTACCTTCTCTCTATCCTTTTTTTTTCTTTTTTTCTTCCTTATTTTGTTTTTACTTTTCTTCCTGAACGTATCGCTAATAAAAGCTTATTTAATTTCGGATTGAGAGAAATAAAGTCACCAATTGATTCATTGCAAGTTAGAAAAGCGTGTTCATAATGAGAACGCGGGGACCTCACAAAACGAAACCGCTTTTGTAGCCTCCAGACTCTTGAAATAACGCCATATTCCCAATATAAACAACAGCCGTTGCCAACTGACGACGTCAATTTTTTATGCGTTTCTCCGAAACGAAGGTAATCAAATTTGTTAACACATGCCAAAAACCTGTGAAAAGGAGAAAGTGATTTCGGATAGCACAAAGATTTGAACACGAAAAGTAAAAAGCTAAAATAGCATCGATAAATAATTAAAGAAAGATGAGTTTCATTACGAGGGTCATTCAATAAATAAGGCGAATTTATCGGTATAAGAACTTCTAATACAGATAGAAGCTTACTTTTTTTCCCAACGTAGTCTCCCGGCAGTGGCACACACTTTCCCCAACTGTGCACAAGCTTCCGTATTCCCTTAGCGTAAAAATCTTTGGACTGATGTCTCAGCCAATCGCTCACAGCACTTTTGACTTCATCGTCACTTTCAAACTTCTCTGAGGGTCATTCAATAAATAAGGTGAATTTTTCGGTATAAGGGCTTCTACGAGGGTCAATGAATAAATATGGTGAATATTTCGGTATAAGGACTTCTACGAGCGTCATTCAATAAATAAGGTGATTTTTTTGGTATTAAAGACATCTACGAGGGTCATTCAATAAATAAGGTGAATTTTTTGGTATAAGGACTTCTACGAGGGTCATTTAATAAATAAGGTGAATTTTTTGGTATAAGGACTTCTACGAGAGTCATTCAATAAATAAGGTTAATTTTTTGGTATAAGGACTTCTACGAGGGTCATTCAATAAATAAGGGGAATTTTTTGGAAAAGAAAGATGAGGTTTATCATTTAATTCAGTGACGAAATAATGGATGAATTCAATTAGAGTTTTCAGTTTTGGGTACAGGTTCTTTCATTTTCATTTTAACTTAAATCTACAGGAATTGAATCCGAGTATACTTGGAATGGGATAGGCGTTGTGGTACAGTGGATATCGGCTCGGAACGTAGAAGCCGGAGATCCGAGTTCGAATTCCAGTTGAATCCATTGTATTCACTTACGCGCAAATACCCTTGGGAAAGGTATTAATCCGTCTCTTCCTTCCAGTTATGGGTTAAATAGCAGGACAGATTGGGTTCTATAGCCTTGGTTCGGCAACCAGTCTACCGCAGAAAGCAATGGCAACCTACTGCGGGATAATCTTCTGCCCAGTCAGTCATGTCTCTTTCGAGACATGATAGCCCAAGGGTGTTTCACGTATGGCACTTAACTGACTGATACTGGAATGATTGATAGACTGATTTATTTCTATGGTGTATCATGGTTTTGTAGGTTATTTAAAGCCAGATATAATTTTAGATTGTGTCATGACTTTACGTAGAACGCTCATAACTATGAAAAACTAGCAGTATAGCCCGGCGTTGCCCGGGTGTAATGAAAGTTTTAAAACTAATCCATGGTCCTGGAGCTCAGACTCTTTGGACGTTGGCACAAAAGACTAAAAAGCAATAGTTATTTCCAGTTAAAACGAAACCGTAGACTGAAAGAAAAATGAATGGATGTAAGTCAAATTTTGATTTCCTGGTATCGATATCAAATAAGGTTTTTTAGTCGTAAACTGAATTTTGAAAGCCAAATAAGTCCTCTGAGTAAATGGTATCATGGCTGAGACTAAGAACTACAATTATACCTACTTAGAGCCAAACCCGAAGCAAAAACTAAAATAAAAGAGCTGAAAAATAAATACAGGCATACAGGCAGATAAACAGACACACACATAAACATCTTGCCTTTTATATATATATATATATATATATATATATATATATATATATATATATATATATTATCGATTTTCTGCACTATTGTAAGAACTGCAAACTTGAAACTTCTGAATATCGTTTCTTATGTCTTTGTCTATGAGTGTATCAAATTTGATTAAATCGGACTACTTATTCTATAATCGATTATTATATTCTATTTCGATTATCGATTTTCGATATTTATCGGGGGTACCTCGACACAAAACCTAGCTAAGAACACTCGCAGACGCTTATAGTACAACTGTGTAAAATTTCAAGAAAATCGGTTCAGCTGTTTCGGAGTCTATAAGTAACGGACACACACACACAGACACACACACAGACAAAGTTCCATTTATAGATATGTTTATATATATATATATATATATTTACTTGGAGGAAAATTAAATAAAAAATTGGGAGAAGAAATGGTTTAAGCACATGAGACATGGATTACAAATACACTAATTGAGCATACCGTAGTTCCGGTTAATAATATTGTAAGGAAAGACTGGAACAAATGGTTGACAGAAAAACAGGTTTAATTACTTGAGAGACATGGATTAATAATTGTTGGAAATTTACAGATATAACAGGTCTCCTGATTGGCCGAAGACCCGAACCTCGTTTTGGACTTGAGGCGGGCCTTTACGCCAGGAAGAGGCTCGCGCCTTTTTTTCAGCCTTTTCTTTTTTTTTTTTTGCACCGACTTGCTTGCTCGGTTGGCACGGACAGCTTCGGAGATCAACGTGCCGAGATTCAACCAGCGGGGCCAACAATTGGCACCCTCATGTCTCGCTATATCGAGACCATCTCTCCATAGTATTGGAGAACCATTGGGCTAACAGCCTCAACCTTATCAGAGAAAATATCTCGACATCCTTCCTTTCTTATAAGGAAACCCTTTGGGCAATGCCTATCCATCTGAGAGAAAAATTCTCTAAGAACTATCGACTTTCGACCGAATGGAACTGCAGAAGAAGCTGACCCCAGAATTTCCTGTACGTCGCGGACCGCCGTTCCTCGTGGTTTCCCATACCCTTCTCAGACGAAGGAACTAACAAGCTACGCAGCGAGAAGGACTATACCAGGCTACGAAGTAGCCGCAAAATCAGTTTTTGCAAGACAATAAATTGTTTTACTTTATCAGGTATGTCTTGTTTGTCTGACTGTTTCCTTCCACTGCCTAAGCACTGAGTTATGTGTGAATATTTCTCACATAATAAAGCAAAAGAGACACTATTTACATTATTCGGACTATTGTCCTCATCTTTTACCATTTCTACGACGTTTAGGCCGTTGTAAACTCCGGCCTTCTTCAGATGCTAGGAATTTCGAACCGAACCTTTTATTACATTCACATAGGTATATCATTCTCATTCATTGCGTAGAGCCTCTTTTGGTACTCATGAGTTATTTCCCTCTAACCCTATAAGTTACTTGTTCACCACTAAATGGCCCAGTGTATATAGACATTGGTTAGTTTCTGTGACTTGACCCAAATATTTGAGAGTTCAATACCAGGCTACATCAGTGGTGCACATTTAACTAAATGGGTGAAAGGGAAATAACTCATGACTATTAAAAAAAAACTCTGCTCAAGGAATGAGAATGATATACCCCAGTGATTGTAATAAAGGGTTCGGTTCGAAATTCCTTGCACCTGAAAAAGGCCGCAGCGTACAACAGCCGAAACGTTGTACAAATTTCAACAAAGGTGAGGACAATTGTCTGAATAATGTAAATACTATAAATACTACTTCATCACAGCAATATAGACAAATAGAATGATCTGTTATTAAACGTCGCAACCTGCAACCAACCTTCTGAAAACGATGAAAACCTTCTGATAATTCGGATGATGATTATTCTGGATAATGTTTGTATGCTGTAGGGAGTTCGGTTATGTCTGACACAAGGCCGAATAAAAGAAAAATTAACCAGCTCTCTACTACCTCGGTATAAAAGACCCTCTGAAAAAAAAAATCTATGTTCCTAATTTTCCTGTCAGTCATTCTTGCTTAGTCCGTGAAATATGGTGTTATTATATCATGCATTTGATATTGCTAATAATGGGGGAATTATCATTGGAAGAATACATCTTTCGTGTTCTACCTCATTTGGTCACATTCCGTGAGAGTGTCTTGGTCAGCCTATGAACATCTCGTATTGCCCAGTTTTGGCATTCTTTTATTAAAAATATGATATCTGAAAAATATTTTTGACCCCCATTTCGTATATTTTTTTCTTCTTTCTTCTTCTTCTGTTGCTGCTTAGTAGCCAAATCGACACTTGTTTTTGTTATTCCATTAACTCATATCGTCTTTTATTATCCTCCTCTTACTACCACTTTTACTCCACTCCTGCTCTCTTTCTGCTACCTTTTCCTCTCTTTCACATTTACCGCCTTCTTACTTTTCTGTTACTCTCCTATTGCTTGGGCGATCATGTCTCTTTCGAGACATAAACTGACTGGGCCGAAAATTATCCCGCAATAGGTTGTCATTACTTTCTGCGGTAGACTGTTTGAAAGGCCAAGGCTATAGAACCCGATCTGTCCTGTTATTTGACTCATAGCTAGAGGGAGAAGAGATGTATTATATTATCAATAGTAATTAGTGGGGGATCAGTTTATTACTTCATAGCAATATAAAACTGATCCCACGCTTTATGCCCAGTAGAAGCGTTAATCATGTTTCAACTATAATATTCAGTCAGTCAGTTAACTCTCATAAGTGATACACACTTTGGGCGATCATATCTCGAAAGAGCCATGACTGACTGGGCAGAAAATTATCCTGTAATAGGCTGCCATTACTTTCTGCGGTAGACTGGTTGCCAGCCAAGGCTATAGAACCCAATCTGTCCTGTTATTTGACTCATAGCTAGAGGGGAAAGTGATGCAATATATTATGAAGTAGCAATCCGTGGGAGGAGGTCAATTTATTATTTCATAGCAATATAAATCTGATGCCACATTTTATGCCCAGTAGAAGCTTTAATCATGTTTTCAACTATAATATTCAGTCAGTTAAGTGCCATACGTGATACACGCTTTGGGCGATCATGTCTCGAAAGAGACATGACTAACTGGGAAGAAGTTTATCCCGCAGTAGGTTGTGATTGGTTTCTGTGGTAGACTGGTTGCCAGCCAAGACTATAGAACCCAGTCTGTTCTCTTATTTAAACAGGAACTGGAGGGAAGTGATGGATTAATAGTTTTCCCAAGGGTATTTGTGCGTAAGTTAATGCAAGGAATTCAACTGGAATTCGAACTCGGCACTCCGATTTGTCATTCCTGGTTTATTTAGTCTATTTCCTTTGATTTCTCGCCTCTACTCTGGCTTCCTATCGCGTTTTTTTCTTTGCAATTCCTCTCTCACAGATGTTCTGCCTATCTATTTTGCTCTCTTTACCCCGTCTTCTATTTACCCTTGCTTTTTTCTTTTTCTCCTCTTTTTCCTCTCACTCTTTCGATATTATCGTTAGCTCTTTTTTTCCCGTTTCATATTCGCCTTCTCTTTCTTTTTTTGTCCTCATGTTTGATTCCCTCTCTTTCTTTCTTTTTTTTTTGTCTTTTCTTCTTCTTCTTCCCATATTTCACCCGGTAGTCTCATCTCCTGTCGTCAACCGCAGTTTGTAATCACCACATGACAGTTAATTAGTTCGAAAATTACACGCCGACGAATGACTTCGGACATCATTAAAACTTCAATATCGGTAACACAAGTGACTGCAAAAGTCTCTTTGAACTTCACACGTGCACATACCCGGTTACGATTTGCTAAAATGACCGACAGAAAAGCCTGTTCAATTAAGAAGTTGATTGCCTGCGTTGAGTCGAATATTTTCTCGCCATTTCTCGTTCGTTGAAATCCCGGCAAAAGTTCTCAAGTAGCTTTTAAGAAAGACAACAATTAAATCTGAGGACCGCAGTTAATGGAAAAAGCCAGATTGAAGAGGTAAGTAGTGTGGGTTTGTTGCTAAACAGTTTGTTCTGCTTAATGAAAGCAGTGTCTTTCGAAGATGGGTGCCAGCCTACTCAGTTTTGTTTCTGCCCGCTGACGAAGCTAACAGCTTGCATTTTTCTCTCAGTAAATTACAAGTTAATCCATCTCTTTCTCCAGTAATCGATTAAATAATAGGACACAATGGGTTCTATAGCCTTGGCTGGCAACCAGTCTACCGGAGAAAGCAATTGAAACCTACTAGAGGATAATCTCCTGCCTAGTCAGTCATGTCTCTTTCGAGACATGATTGCCAAATATAATAGGCTAAAACATAATTAAAGCTTCTACTGGGCAGAAAGTGGGGTATCATTTTTATATTGTTATGAAGTAATAAACTGATCCCCCACCAATTACTACTTAATAATATAATGCATCTGTCCCACCTCTAGCTATGAGTCAAATAACAGGACAGATAGGTTCTATAGCCTTGGCTGGCAACAAATCTACCACAGATAGTAATGGTAAACTACTGCGTGATAATCTTCTGCACAATCAGTCATGACTCGAAAGATCGCCCAAAACGTGTATCACGTATGTCACTTAAAAGACTGAATATAATAGTAGCAACCATGATTAAGGCTTCTACTGTGCATAAAGTGGGGGATCATTTTTATATTGTTATGAAGTCATAAGATGATCCTCCACGAATTACTACTTAATAATATAATACATTTCCCCTTCTAGTTATAAGTCAAATAACAGGAGAGATTAGTTCTATAGCCTTGGCTGGCAACCAGTCTACCACAGAAAGCAATAGCAACTTACTGCCGAGTCAGTCATGTCACTTTCAAGACATGATCGCGCAAAGCGTGTATCATGTATGGCACGTAACTGACTCACTGAAATGACAAGCGTTCAATCATTTGAAACCGATTATCACCGCAGATCATCACGTGTTTATGACTTGAATATGGAGATGGTGTTACTCTTCAGGTTAATTTTTGTAATTAATATACACTGCCGAATAATTAAAGTGATTAAAAGAAGGGCACAAATTGTAAAATTACAAAAGTTAGCGTAAAACGTTCAAAATTTTAGAATTGTATATATTCTTAATAGTCATTTAGTCAGTTAAGCGTTATACGTGATACACGCTTTGATCGATCATGTCTCGAAAAAGACATGACTGATTGGGTAAAAGATTCTCCCGTTGTAGGCTGCCATTGCTTTCTGCAGTAGACTGGTTGTCAGCCAAGGCTATATGTTGTATATCGACAAACAACAAACACGCATATATATAAAAATATAAGTTATATTTTTATTAATGACGATGAACCGTGTAGCCTAGGGAACAGAGAGTGAGAGAGCGCGCTTCTAAGGGTTGACGGGAGTGTCGTCGTATCTGTTGTGTGTCTCTCTCTCTACTGCTACTCTGGTCTACTGGTGAATCCGTGCGCCGAGGTCTTTTTATAATCTTCCAGAACCGGAACTTTTTCTTCCGGCTTTGCCTCGCCCACGCACGCCCACGTAATTCTCAGAGACACCTGTTCTGTTTGCCTCTGTAGCCATTTCCGCTACTGCCGGAAATAAGGTCAAACAAACATCCGTTCCTTTCAACGACCGGAAACACCCCCGCTTGCATCAGCCTTCCTCGGGTGGGGCCAGATTGTTATATTACATATAGAACCCAATCTGTCCTTTTAACCCATAATTGGAAGGAAGAGATGGATTAATACTTTACCAAAGGGTATTTGTGCCTAAGTAAATGCTAGGAATTCAACTGGAATTCGAACTCGGCTCCCCGATTCGTCGTTCCGAGTCGACATCTTTTATTATTCTTTGATAAACGACAGAAGCAATAAAGGGTCAAATCCTGTTCAGGATGAAGTACTAAATATAACTGTATATATATATCGTTGGTTTAGTAATGAATTCGAACACTTTTAGCTACTGGCGTATGACATGGTATATCACATGCGAAAAGTCTGCCATCTTCTACAGAGCATCCCTATCATAAAAGTAGAATCGCCGAGTGATGACATTTCAATCAAGGCTAAAAGCAAACAGATGTCTAACCTTACTGATGAGCTGTGATACAGCGAAACAGATGTATCTGCGGAAAGCTATATATATGTATATATACACATATATATGTTATATTATTTCAGGTCGTTTATTAAAGAATATATATATATAAATATATATATATATATATATATATATATATATGCATGTTTCATTAAAATGACAGAAAAGCTATCGACATTAATTTTTTTATATAATCTTGTTCTTGGTTCCTCAGATTTTTTCAGAACACAAATTAAATAAGAATTGTCCAAAGCTTTTGTCTTTTCGAACATTTTCGGCTATACTTTTAGCCATTATCAAAAATTAATTTTGTTTTACTTGTAAATAAATAATGTGTAAACTTTATGTATATAGTTATACTAGCAGTTTAACCCGGCGTTGCTCGGGTGTAATGAATGTTTTAAAACTAATCCATGGTCCTGGAGCTCAGACTCTTTGGACATTGGCACGAAAGACTAAAAATCAATAGTAGTTTCCAGTTAAAGCGAAACCGTAGACTGAAAGAAAAATGAATGGATGTAAGTCAAATCTTGATTACCTGGTATCGATATCAAACAAGTTTTTTTCGTCGTAAACTGAATTTTGAAGGCTAAATAAGTCATCTGAGTAAATGGTAAAGATTAAGAGCTACAATTATACTTACTTAGAGCTAAAACCGAAACAAAAACTAAAATAAAAAGGCTAAAAAAATACAGACATACAGGCAGATAAACAAACACACACAAAAACATCTTGCCTCTTATATATATAGATATATATATATATTATCGATTTTCTACACTATTGTAAGAACTGCAACCTTGAAACTTCTGAATATAGTTTCTTATGTCTTTGTCTATGAATGTATCAAATTTGAACCACTCCTTCTATAACATGATTTTTTTTGATTATTGATTTTCGATATTTATCTGGGGTAACTCGACACAAAACCTAGTTAAGAACACTCGCAGACGCTTATAGTACAACTGTGTGAATTTTCAAGAAAATCGGTTCAGCTGTTTCGGAGTCTATAAGTAACGGACACACACACATACACACACACACATACACACACAGAGACAGACAAAGTTCCATTTATGAATAAGTTTAGATTAGATATATGTTATGTTCCGAACACGGTAATCATAGATTTGCCGTGTTCATAATTCTTGCTATTAAGTATAGGATTTTCTCTTTTTTATTAGTAATGGCTCCATTATTTTTAATTTTTATTTGCATGTGGATGAAAAAGAAGATTAAAAATAATGGAGGCATTACTAAATAAAACAATAATGCAGATTTTGGTTGGTTGTTTTTATGGCATATCAACACCTCGGCGGGTCATTTATTGCCAACTAAATTTTATTTATTTTTTGCTATTAATGTCTTTTTCTTTCAACACTTTATTGTTTCTATATAAGTTTTTTGTCTAGTAATACTTTATTTTTCGAGTATCAAGATTCATTGGGATCTGTTTATTAGGGCAGGGTCCCCAAGTCCTACCTTGTTATTTAACCCATAACTGGAGGAAAGGGACGGATTACTACCTTTCCCAAAGGTACCAGTGCTTAAGTGAATGCAGGGTATTCAACTGGAATTCAAACTCGGCTCACCGATTTCCCTTTCCGAGCCGATATCCACTGCACCACAACGCACATCCGTCACTAAACGTTTACACCACCTGGTATTCCCAAGCGGTCACCCATCTAAGTACTGACCAGGCTCAACTTCGGTGATAGTGCGAGAACCGGTGTATTCAATGTGATATGGCCGTAAGACAATAAACGCTTACGGCACCTGGTATTCCTAAGCGGTCACCCACCTAAGTACTGACCAGGATCAACGTTGCTTAACTTCGTTGATAGAGCGAAAACCGGCGTATTCAATGTGATATGGCCGTAAACCTAACGCAAGTTTTACTAATAAAAATAAATTTTCTTAAATCCAACAGATTTTAACTGTTGGCTTTAATTATTTCAGAAACGGATATATTAAACATTTAATAGAAAATACATTAACTTCTATATGATAAACATCCAATACATCAATTAATTTCCGACTGAATTAATATAAATATTAAATATATTATGACAAAAAATGTGTTAATTGCGATTCATTCCTTGCTTAACAGTTTCTGCTCATACAAGAAAGCAGTGTCTTTCGATAATGGAGACCAGTTTAATTAGTTTTGATATTCGTAACAACCGATGAGCTTATCGGCTGATGAAGCCAGCAGCCTTCGTTTCGCTCAGTTACTAGATTAAAGTTAAATTATTTGAAATACTCACAAAAGAGACCAAAATGCCCGCAGATTAAAACACACTTAGAATCCAATAATAGAGACAGACCGGCTGCAGTCACTCTCTCTCGGCGTGACGTGGCTTCCCTGTGCCTCTTCTATAAATACTTTCCCGGCTTCAGCTCCGATGAACTTAGATCACTGGTGCCCCGTAGGTACGAATTTGCACGAGATACTAGTTTAGCAACTACGTCCCACCCTTTTACAGTGAAACCGATAAAATGTAACCGCAATTTCTACTCCAACAGCTTCTTTTCTCGCACTTCCCTCCTGTGGAATTCCCTTCCATATACTTGCTTCCCCGACAGCTACAATCTTCAGGAGTTTAAATGTAAGGTCAATAGACACCTCCTAACACACTAAATCGCATCCATGCTCTCAAACACTCTTCCCATCTACCCAACCCTCATCCTCTTTATCCTTACCCGTCTATCACCCTCCTTCTGACAATTCCTATACATAACCACTCTTTCTCATCACTTTCCACTATGTAACCCCCTGCGCAATAGTGGCAGTGGAATGCCTTGCTTGGGGTGAAATGATTTTAAAAAAACGAAGATATTTCACCAGAGATTGATTAATATAATATGCACTTCTTCATTACTGAATGGATTAAAACAAATCTAAAATGTAGGTTGCGAAAAATAAAGTTTTAACTGTTCTCAATTTCTATTTTCGAAAGTATACCATTATTTCTTTCTTCTTCTTCTTCTTCTTCTTCTTCTTTGTGCCTTATCCTTACAGGACGTAGGCGATCATGACCTTCCACGTCTCCCTATCCCTGGTGGCCCTTAGCACGCTTTCTCCTGTTACACCACGCAAACCCCGTACTGTCATTCACCTGCTCAAGCCCATAAATCTAGAATATAAATGTATAGAAACTAGCATCACCACAAAATGAGGGATCAGTTTATATATTGATTATAATAGAGAATTGGTCCCCCTTTTTACACCTACATTATAATTTTTTTATAAACAGTTGGCATATATATTCTTCTTCTATGTGCCTTGTTTTTTTCAGGGCGTAGGCGATCATGGTCTTCCACGCGTCCATATCCCTGGTAGCTCTTAGCACGCCTTCTCCTGTTACACCATGCAACCCCCGTTCTGTCATCCACCTGCTCAAGTCCTTCCAATATGTTATCCGCTTTTTTCCTCTGCCTTTTTTCTACTCTATCTGGCCTGTTAGTGTCAGGTTCTCCAAGCCCTCTTTTCTTATTGCATGTCTCACAAACGACATTTGTCTCTTCCTGATGCTCAGTATTGATTTCCTTTTCGTTTCCATCCTTTCCAAAACCTCGTCATTGCTCAGAATTCTTCTGTAGAACCACATTTCAGATGCTTCGAGTTTTTCCTTCATCTTTGTTGATATTGTCCAACATTCACTGCCATATTGAAGAACTAACATCACATAGCAATCCAGTACTCTTCTTTGTTTCTAGCGAAATTTTCCTGTTTCTTAATAGTTTACTTAACTTCTGGAATGCATCCTCGTGCTTTCGGATCTCAGGAATATAAATGTATAGAAACTGTTGTGACCACAAAGTGAGGGTCAGTTTATATATTGATTGTAATATGGAATTGATCCCCCACTTTATATCCAGTACGCTTCTGTAGAACCACATTTCAGATGCTTCGAGTTTTTCCTTCATCTTTGTTGATATTGTCCAACATTCACTTCCATATTGAAGAACTAACATCACATACCTATCCAGTATCCTCTTCTTTGTTTCCAGTGAAAGTTTCCTTGGTCTTAATACTTTACTCAGCTTCACCATCATTCACCATCCCAATTCGCCTTTGGATTTCTGTGTCGTACTTCCCTTCTTCGGTTAGAACATTTCCCAGATATTTAAATTTTCGTACCTGCTTGATTTTAACATCTTCCACCTGGATTTGGCACTTTGAGCGGCTCTTTTTGCTGATGGCCATGCATTCGTCTTTCTTGCAGTTTATTTGTAGTCTCTTCTTGTAACTTTTTTCAGTTATCTTCTGCAGGAGATCCTGCAGTTTCCTTTCCGTGTCTGCAATCAGCACCGTGTAGTCTGCATATCTTATAATTTGAATAAATACAAATGTTTCTGTATAAATTTCTAAATTTGCCTTTATCATGCATCTCAAATAACAAAACTGGTTGTCAGAAGGTTTTTTTTTCATATCTAAACTTATTTATAAATGGAACTTTGTCTCTGTGTGTGTGTATGTGTGCCTTGAGTGTGCGTATGTGTGTGTGTCAGTTACCTATAGACTCCGAAACGGCTGAACCGATTTTCTTGAAAATTACACAGTTGTACTATAAAAGTCTGCGAGTGTTCTTAGCTAGGTTTTGTGCCGAGGTACCCCCGATAAATATCGAAAATCGATAATCGAAAAAGTCGGGTTATAGAAGGAGTGGTCCGATTTTAATCAAATTTGATACACTCATAGACAAAGACATCAGAAACGATATTCAGAAGTTTCATGGTCGCAGTTCTTACAATAGTACAAAAGATCGATAATATTTATATATATATATGTGTGTGTGTGTATATATATATATATATGTATATATATATATAATGCAATATGTTTGTGTGTGTTTCTGTTTATCTGCTTGTATGTCTGTATTTTTTTAGCCTTTTTATTTTAGTATTTGCTTCGTGTTTGACTCTAAGTAGCTATAATTGCAGTTCTTAGTCTCAGCCATGATACCATTTACTCAGAAGGACTTATTTAGCCTTCAAAATTCAGTTTACGATGAAAAAAAACTTATTTGATATCGATACCAGGAAATCAAAATTTGAGTAACATCCATTCATTTTTCTTTCAGTCTACGGTTTCGCTTTAACTGGAAACAACTATTGCTTTTTAGTCTTTCGGGCCAACGTCCAAAGAGTCTGAGCTCCAGGACCATGGATTAGTTTTAAAGCTTTCATTACACCCGAGCAACGCCGGGCTATACTGCTAGTATTTAATAAATTGAACGACTTGCTTTGCCGGTTGCTGAGAAAGTTGATTCACTGTGCTGTGGCAAACAACATTACAAAATCTCTCTGATAGATTTAGAAATTTTTGTCTGTTGCTATATCTGGTCTGGTGCTCTTTTGATATAACTGAAAAATCTCGGCAATAATCAAAATAATAGTCTAATAATTTCAATATTTTATTTTTCTTTCTCTCCTTCCTCTTTCTTTGCCTTTTTATTTTCTTCCTTCATGTTCTTTTCTTTTTTTTCCCTTTTTCTTCTTCTGCTGATTTTTATGCTCCATGTTTCTTCTTCTTCTTCTTCTTCTTCTTCTACATTCCTTCAACTTCGTTTTTTCTCCTCCTTCAAGAGCGAGCGACGACAAGTCAACAGGAACAAGTGACAAGTCGACAAGAACGAGCGACCAGTTAGCGAGAACGAGTGACAACAAGTTGACAGGAACGAGCGACGATAAGTCAGCGAGAAAAAGTCACAACAATTGTCGACGAGAACGAGCGAAGACAATCATCAGGACCAAGTGGCAACAAGTAGACAGGAACGAGCGACGACAAGTCAGCGAGAACAAGTCACAATAATTGTCGACTAGAACGAGCGACGACAATCAGCAAGAACAAGTGACAACAAGTCGAGAGAAAGGTTCAACGACAAGTCAACGAGAACAACTCACCGCAAGTCGACGAGATGTTAACAAGTAGAAGGTAATACGCTTTTCGATTTTATTCCCTACGATTCTTGATTTTGTGGTCGCGTTTCACCGAAACGAATTATTACCTTATCGAATTTTCGTGGTTTTTCTTGATAGTCGATAGGTAGCATGGCAGACCACGAGTCAGTGGAATCGGATAGGGCTGAGGTAGAACAGGAAATAATTGAGCATCGACACACCGCCGACTTGAGAAGGATACTGGGGAGACCCCAGTTACCTAAGTTTGAAGAGGACCCCATAGAAATAAAGGAATGGCAATTGTCAGTCCACAAATCTCAAGCCATTTTTGAACGTTCAGACCGTGAAACTATCTATGTGGCATTGAATGTCGCAAAAGGGAAGTCCTCGGAATAGGGAAGCTTCCTATTATGAGATGCGCATATGGCCTGGAGGGAGGTAGAAGAATGAGTCATCAGGGAGATTGCTGATGAGGGCACAGCAATAGAGAACATGAGAACATTCCTTAAACCAATTCAATTAAAAGATGCGAACCCCGAAGAGCTAGCGCAGAGAAGTTGGCCGGAATAGCATTCCCCAATGAGATACGGGAAAATGCGGGAATGCATTCGCCGACAGGTATGTAGACAACTCAGAGAAGAGCGTATTTGCCACGATGTTACTGAAGGGGAGCCTTCTGAACTTATCGGCTGTTATAGCCCTAGGAAAGAACAGCACTCGAGTCTAGCAGAGGGCAAAGAACAAGAAGGGTTGATTTTAAACGATATTTGGTCTGGAATAGGAAGATCAAACGGAAGAAGGACCCGGGGTAATGGGAGAAGAATAGACTGGAAGAAGAGCATGAAACCTGCTTTTTGGGTTTTTAAACCCACGACGGGCAGATATGGCTTAATTTGAAACACCTGTGGCTGTGGGAACCACAGAGCAATGGACTGCCTGACAAAGAGGGGTCTGCCCGCTGACTATGATATCGAGGCAGTGAAAAGAGGCATAAAACTAAGAGGTTTTGGTGAAAAAAGTGCCCAACCTCCACCCATTAGCATGAAACAGGCTTGCCTCCCAGAGAGTAAAACACTACGCCTCCTTGGCCTTACACTTTCGGTGGACCTCAAATGGAATGACTATATTGAATCCATTGCCAAATCTGCCGCTATGAAAGTCGGCTCTCTGTGCAGGGCCCGGAAGTTTTTCCCGCCTGAATCTATCCTGCACATATACAAATCTACTATCCACCCATGTATTGAATACTGCTGCCATATCTGGTCAGGTGCCACTGCTACTCTCCTTGGGCTTCTTGACAAAATACAAAAGAGAATCTGTAATGTGGTTGATACTGACTTGGTAGACCGGCTGCAACCACTCTCTCATCGGCGTGATGTGGCTTCCCTGTGCCTCTTCTACAAGTACTTCCATGGCTTCTGCTCCGATGAACTTAGATAACTGGTGCCGCCTAAGCAGGAATTTGCACGAGATACTAGGTTAGCAACTAGGTCCCACCCTTTTACGGTTAAGCAGATAAGATGTAACCGTAATTTCTACTCCAACAGCTTCTTTTCTCGCGCTTCCCACCTGTGGAATTCCCTTCCACAAGTCTGCTTTCTCGACAACTACAATCTCCAGGTGTTTAAATGTAGGGTCAATAGACACCTCCTATCACACTAACTTCCAATTATTCTCAGAACACTCTCATTTACCCAACCCTCATTCTTGGTATCCTTTCCTGCCTATCACCCTCCTTCTAACATTTCCTATATCTAACCATCTTTCCTCCACTCTATGTAGCCCCTGCGCAGTAGTGGCAGTGAAATGCCTTGCTCGGGGTGAAACGCTTATAAAAAAAAATTAAAAAAATGAAGTTTGATTTTAATTAATTTCTTATCCGCTACAAGTTCTGTATGACAAGAGTGTCAGAGAGTAGTTGTCACCATTGGACCCTGGTACCCGAACCACAAAACCAGTTTAAGACACCCCCAACACTCTCAACATCTACCCAACCCTCATTCTCGGTATCCTTACCAGCCTATCACCCTCCTTCTAACATTTCCTATATCTAACCATCCTTTCTCCACTCTATGTAGCCCCCTACGCAGTTGTGGCAGTGAAATGCCTTGCTCGGGGTGAAACGCTTATAAAAAAAATCTCTAACTCCAGCTGAGAAAGCTTCACATGGAAAAAAGAACCAGGGAAAAGCCGCTGGCTAGCCTCAAAAATAAGAGGGATGGTGGCCAAGATAAGAAGAAAAATGAGAGGGAGGCGCTAGACGTTTGGTCACGGAGACCACTTTAAGTTAAGATATCCATCGAGGAGGTGCTGGCTCTCTGAAAGGCTAGGTCTTGTGCAGAGAGACTGTCTTCGTCGTAGAAGCCGGTGTTGCATGAGCTGAACCAGACCACGGACACCGAGACGGAAGAGTGAAAGGTGGGGATCCTGAGAAGTGTTATTGCCAGCGCACATGACGTGCTGGTGGGAGAACCCATGACCAAGAAGACGAAGAAGAGCGAAGTTGCTTTCAGTATTGACGCAAGTGGGGATTTTCAGTGTGCAGTAGTGACAGGGGCTGGGAAGTAAAAGCCCTATTGGGTACGAGAGCAACATTTTCGATGCAGAGATTGAAAGAGTATGAGCTACTAGTGGATAGGGGTCATGAGAAGTTCGAATATAGATATTACCTAAGGGAAGGAATATCTAATCGAGATAAAGGGAATGGTAACTGTCCACGTGGAAGTAGGATGGGTGAGCAGCCCCCAAATGTTTTACGGGGCCTGGAAATTGTGTTCGGGGGTAAGACTTGTACAAGACTGACTTCCTCGTGATGGAGACGAACTACAGTTTAATCACTGTCTTGAGAGTAAATGGAAGAAAATACTATTAGGTAACAACTCCCGCGAAACCCAGGCCATCATATTAGATGAGGATGTGAAACCACTCCTCTAGGATCGCTTGACGGGGAAGGGTAGATTAGCGCTAATTAGAAAGATGACTGGGAAAGTTAAGCACTGTAGATGAAAGTACTCGCGAAGAGAGTGAAGTAGTCTTATGTGAAGCAGTGGCAAAAACTGCAGGAGTAGTTCCCATATTGCTCACAAATCAGCCTAATAAGATGATAAAGAGGAAAAAAAGGGAAAAGATAAAAAAAAAAGTCCTCCCCTTGAAGAGTCTATTAGGTATAAAAAATAACTACAAGGAAAAAGTTCCACTATGAAGGAGCAACCCCCCTACTGCGTTTTCGGTTTACCGTGAGAGTAATACCTGCGGAATTCCAATGCCACAACTTTAAACTCTATGGCGCACAAACCATTTATCAACAAATGTTTAAGAGTGGGTACTATGCGTTTACAGCGGGCAGAACAGGTCTAACGGATGAAAGATCTGGCCAGCTATCAATATCGTACACGGTAGAAAACAACTGGATTTCAGATACTTAGATGCACTAAGACCGAAGAATCAGTTTAACAAATCAGCGGCAACTGTTGGCATCTGCCATAAGGCGTAATTATCAGGAGTACCGTTGTGTTTGTGTGCGTTAGGGCATAGACGGTTAGGTAGCTACGCGATGCCCACGTTATCAACCTAAAAGCTACTATTGTGGAGGAGGGGCAATCCTGTAAAAAGGCATAGCCGCGCAGGTGGACTACATTGAAAAAAAAGATTTTGTATAGTTATTAGAACTTTATACATATATATATATATATATATATATATATATATATATACATATATATATATATATTGATAAATATAATGACAATGAATGTCTATTATGTTTAATCATGAGCCGTTCTAAACATCGTATTTTGGCTTTAATTTCAGTTGAAAATAAAGACTAAAATTCTCCAACATTTGGATAATTTTTAATTAAGTTGGTTCTTAGATTTAACAGTATATATATATATATATATATATATATAGAGAGAGAGAGAGAGAGAGAGGCAGCAGATAATTTTCACAGCATTAACTGTTAAATATAAGAGACAATTAATGTCTATTAAGTTAAATGATGAGCCGTTCTAAAGATCGAATTTTGGTTTTAATTTCAGTTGAAAATAAAGACAAAAATTCTCCAACATTTGGATATTTTTAATTAGGTTTGGGTCGAAGCTTTCGGCTTTCAACTTAATAAGCTTTTGTCTTTATTTTCAACTGAATTTACAGCCAAAATACGATGTTTAGAACGGCTTATGATTAAACATGATAAACAGTCATTGTTTCTTATAATTAACAGTATATATATATATATATATATATATATATATATATATATATATATATATATTGTAACAACTATTACGATATAACGCTCTACGTTTGTATCGAGTACTATTTATAAAAGGAAATGCATGAACAACAGGTTAAAAAACCTACGAGTTCTACAACTTTGTTACAATATATATATATATATATATGTTGTTAAATATAAGAGACAATGAATGTCTATTATGTTTAATCATGAGCCTTTCTAAACTTTGGAGAATGTTTGTCTATATTATCACCTGAAATTAAAACCAAAATACGATGTTTAGAACGGCTCATGATTATACATAATAGACATTCATTGTCTCTTATAATTAACAGTATATGTTTAGAAAAGTATCTGCTGCTTCGATACAATATATATATATATATATATATATATATATTTTAATCATTTCACCCCGAGCAAGGCGGAAACGCAACTGATGTGCAGGGTGTTACATAAATGTAAAAAGATTAATTAGAAAAGAGTGAGGAGTACAAACTATTTAGAAAGGAACAATAGAAAGCAGGTGCGATGACAGATACATAGGTGGAGAGAAAGGGAAGGTTATACAGGCGAGGGGAGAGAGCTAGAATCCAGTGGTTAGTAGATGAATATTGACTTTGCTTTTTAATTTCTGGAGGTTGTAGCCGTCAGGAAAGCAAGAATACGGGAGCGAGTTCCACCGGCGGGAAGTGCGAGAGAAGAAGCTGCAGGAGTAGAATTGTCGTCTGCATTTGGCTAACCTGACTGTGAATGGCTGGAACCCAGTTGCCAGTCTGGTTGCACGAGTAAACACCTGTTGAGGAGGCATCAGTGGTGTTCAAATGAATAAGGAACGAAGAAAATATTTGCAACGTTCAAAACATTAATTTAAAACAGTGCTCAATAAATATAAAAATAGACCAATGAATGTTTATCATAAATTATAATTTGGAACATGTGCGAAATACAATTTACTACAATATTGTTCATTTGGTTTCGACATTAAAGTACAATGTCTCCTCAGGTGGTTAGTAATGACGGTAATAAACGTTCTTTCACTTTTGTTTTCCTCTCTTCCTCTCATTCTCTTTGTTTTTTTTATTTCCTCTGTGCCTTCATTTCCTTTTGTTTTTCTCTTTTCCTTTTTTCCTCTTTGTTTTTTAGAGCCCACCCTTTTACAGTGAAACCAATAAAATGCAACCGCAATTTCTACTCCAACAGTTTCCTTTCTCGCGCTTGGAATTCCTTTCAACATGATTGCTTCCCCGACGGCTTCAATCTTCAGGAGTTTAAATGTAAGGTCAATAGACACCTCCTAACACACTAACTCGCATCCATTCTTTCAAACAATCTTCCCATCTACCCAACCCCCAGCCTCCGTATTCTTACCCATCTATCACCCTCCTTTTGACATTTCCTATATCTAACCACTCTTTTTCTTTACCTTCCCCTATGTATCCCCATGCGCAATAGTGGCAGTGGAATGCCTTTGCTTGGGGTGAAATGATTAAAAAAAAATTCCTCCATTTTCTTCTTTCTTCTTTCTTTTCCCTTTTGCTTTCTCATCTTTTCTATCCTCTTTCTTTTTTACTCTCTTTTTAATATCCTCTTTGTTTCGTACGAAACTTTTCTAAAAATAAAAGGAAGTAAGATTTTTAATTCTTTTTTCAAAAATAACGTTTATTACCATCATTATTAACTAGTTGATGAGAAATTCTTCTTTCAATGTCGAAACAAAATGTACAATTTTATACTAGATCTTCGTTTGTACATGTTCTAAAGTATAATTTATAATATATATATATATATATATATATATATATATATATATATATATATATTTGAACACTGGTGTCAGCCTGTTTCATACTAAACACCTTCATCAGGAATGTATTATCCTGTAGTTTTTACTAGAAATAATTTCAATCTTATTGTCAGGCTTGCCTGACTGTCAGCTTGGTGTGATGTCCTCAATGTTTATATATATATATATATATATATATATATATATATATATATATATATATATAAGTAAATTAACCTAGTGTGCCAACAAACTTACCAAGGTTTCACCTAAACGGATCTTCAGGTTGGAGCCAACCTTCCCTGAAGATCCGTTGGTAGGTTTGTTGGCTCACTAGGTTAATTTACTTATTCTGGTTTGCTTTCGTATTGACCGTGTTTTTGTTAATGATTACTCGTCTCGGGCTTTTATTTGGGCTACGTACTAGTTCGGTCCAAATCGCTTTGGCTGATATTCATGTGCTTTGCTCTTCCTTTTTTTACAATCGTTTTTTCCTCCCGCATATATACGCGGAGGGTTTTTCGAAACGAGTATAGTGATAAGTTTGCATTTATATATATATATATATATATATATATATATATATATATATATATAAATTGTGCGTATTTTGACAGCATTTTTTCATCAATACAGGTTTCATTGAATAATATAGACAAGTTCTGTTTACTCATTTTGTGAAGATCCTTACACGCCCAATTGAAGGACAGGCATCACATAACAATCTAGTACTCTCTTCTTTGTTTCCAGCGACTTTTTCCTGTCTGTCAGTAATTTGAGCTTCTGGAGTATATCCATGTCCATGCCAATATGCATTCAGTGATGACTTTTTGTCCTCTGTAAAAAAAACAACATTTCTCAGGTATTTAAATTTGTGTAATTGATTCATATTTTTGATAAACACAAATTAGCATTATCCCTAATATAAACAGCTTCTTATCACATTGCATGTGTTGTGCAGTGGATATCAGCTCGGAACAAGAAATTGGTAAGCCGATTTCGAATTCTAGTTGAATTCCTTGCATTCACTTACGCGTAAATAAAGTTATTACTTCGCCGATGGGTTAAATTATTAAATAAATGAACAGATTGGCTTCTATTGATATAAACGAGTCCACCGCAGAAACCTGCTGCGGGAAAATCTTCTGCCCAGTCAGTCATGTATCTTTAGAGACATGATCGCTCAAGGCGTGTATCACGGATGGCACTTAACTGACTGAATATAATAATTACAAACATGATTAAGGGTTTTATTGGGCATAAAGTAGGGGATCAGTTTTATTTTGTTATTAAGTAATAAACTGATCCCCACAATAATTACTACTTAATAATATAATACATCCCTTTCTCTTCTAGCTATGAGTCAAATAACATGACAGATTGGGTTCTATAGCCTTGGGTAGCAATCAGTCTGTCGCAGAAAGTAATGGCAACCTACTGCGGGATAATCCTCTGTCCAGTCATGTCTCTTTTAAGACATGATCGCCCAAAACATGAATCACCTATGACACTTAACTGACTGAATATAATAGTTGGAAACAAGATTAAGGGTTTTATTGGGCAAAAAGTGGCTGATCAGTTTTATATTTTACGAAGTAATAAACTGATCCCCCACTAATTAGTACGTAATGTATCTCTTCCACCTCTAGCTAAGAGTCAAATAACAAGGACAGATTGAGTTCTATAGCCTCGGTCGGCAACCAGTCTACTGCAGAAATCTTAAAATAAAGTAATGGCAACCTACTGCGGGATAATCTTCTGCCCAATCAGTCATGTGTCTTTCGAGACATTATCGCCCAAAACGTGTATCACGTAATGGCAACCTTAACTGACTGAATATAATAGTTGAAAACATGATTAAGGCTTATATTGGTCATAAAGTGGGGGATCAGTTTATTACTTCATAACAATAGGAAACCGATCCCCCACTAATTACTACATAATAATATAATAGATTTATTTTCCCTTTACCTATGAGTCAAATAACAGGACAGTTTGGGTTCTATAGCCTTGGCTGGCAACCAGTCTACCGCAGAAAGCAATGGCAACCTACTGCGGGATAATCTTCTGCCCAATCAGTCATGTGTCTTTCGAGACATTATCGCCCAAAACGTGTATCACGTATGGCACTTAACTGACTGAATATAATAGTTGAAAACATGATTAAGGCTACTACTGGGCATAAAGTGGAGGATTGATTCTATATTATCATGGATTAATAAACTGATCCCCCACTAATTACTAATTAAGCCAGCAAGTGATTGGGCGCGTTTTAGACATCTCGGCCACGAATGACGATCAATCTAAACAAAGTCAAATTAAACCTATATCACTTAAACGCCAGAAAATTTGGTAGCTTCCCCTATGTGGATAGGGGTCTCAAGTTCGGATCCTGCCGAATGACACATTTTCGTAACAAAGATTTTTCGTAAATAATCAAACGGGTAGAAATAAATATACAATACTGTTTGATTATAAACAGAATATCTACTTAAATACGAGTATCGATTAAAAATAATGTTCAAAGAAATCATTTCAAATTGTCGGTTGTTTATAACCAAGTTTCGTTAATCTTCGTTAATTTCCGTAACATGATAATTATCGTAAATAATCAGGCCGGTAGAAATAAATATATAATACTGTTTGATTATATACAGAATATCTACTTAAATACGAGTATCAATGAAAATAATTTTCAAAGAAATCATTTCAAATTGTCGGTTGTTTATAACCAAGTTTCGTTAATCTTCGTTAATTTCCGTAACATGATGATTATCGTAAATAATCAAGCCGGTAGAAATAAATATATAATACTGTTTGATTATAAACAGAATATCTACTTAAATACAAGTATCGATCAAAAATAATGTTCAAAGAAATCATTTCAAATTGTCGGTTGTTTATAACCATTTTCGTTAATCTTCGTTAATTTCCGTAACATGATGATTATCGTAAATAATCAGGCCGGTAGAAATAAATATATAATACTGTTTGATTATAAACAGAATATCTACTTAAATACGAGTATCGATTAAAAATAATGTTCAATCAAATCATTTCAAATTGTCGGTTGTTTATAACCAAGTTTCGTTAATCTTCGTTAATTTCTGTAACATGATGATTATCGTAAATAATCAGGCCGGTAGAAATAAATATATAATACTGTTTGATTATAAACAGAATATCTACTTAAATACAAGTATCGATCAAAAATAATGTTCAAACAAATCATTTCAAATTGTCGGTTGTTTATAACCATATTCGTTAATCATCGTTACTTCCCGTATCATGATGACTATCGTAAATAATCAGGCCGGTAGAAATAAATATATAATACTGTTGGATTATAAAACAGAATATCTACTTAAGTACGAGTATCCATCAAAAATAATGTTCAAAGAAATCATTTCAAATTGTCGGTTGTTTATAACCATTTTCGTTAATCTTCGTTAATTTCTGTAATATATATAGTAATGAACTTAATCACAGTAAGTCAACACTAATAACAGACTAAATATCCGAAAATAATGCTAACTAACAGTAATATAAACCGTCTTCTAACCCGGCGAGGACTACCTCGTGGGTTAAATAAAGGGGAGAGAATAAATGAAACAAACAGTGCACAAGAACAATACGTCTAGTGCTCGTTTGAAAGAAATAAAACCCAAGAGGAAACTTAACAGAAAAGTGCTAGATACGAAAGTACGAAAGTAGAGTGATAATACAATACAAAAATCTAGAATTGAGCCACCACCTACCGCGGTTTCACACGAACGGTTGTTCAGGGTATATATATATATTTGTACGTATGTTTGATACTGCAGTAGTATAAACATGAAGAAAGCTTTAATTTGAATGCATATTTTCAGTAAAATTTCTTTGTCAATGCCTTTAATACTATGAAGGATATTACAAATGTATCATATATTATTCTGTGATAATTGCACAGCAAATTCTTGCTGACAATTGCTTGTCAGGCTACGGAATTATTGATCTAACTTTGAATAATTTACTTTTATTTAATTTTAGTTCTGTATGCAGAAGCATAGAGTATTTTTTTTACCGAGAATATAAACCACTAGAAAAAAAAGTTTTAAAATCTATAGAAAAAATAAGAAACAACAGTATAGAAAGAAGAAGACAAAAAATGCCTTTCCACGATTCGTTCTTTGCCAAAAAATTTCAATGCCTGTTTTAAGGAAACTCTCTTTGCAAAGAATAAATGACACTATCAAAAATGCTTCCAAGCTGAATGTGTCAAGAATCTCGCTGGGTAACCCCGTATAAGTGCCTGCCTGTCTCCAGAGCTGAATTTTGTTTAGATCTTCCGGACCTCACAGTTCTTGAGGCACAGTGGCATCACCAAGAACACTTATCGCATTCTCAAGTCCGCCCCTTATCGACAAGTCTGTCCTTTCCCGAATCCTTCTTACAGAGAACACCTTCCTTTCTTTCGTTCTCTTCATCGTTTCTTCTTCTTGTAAGACTTGTTATTGTCATCGTAGTAACTTGACGTTCGTTCCTCAGCAACCCTCAGGAAGACTTCTGTCTCAGAACTAAGATTCCCGACAGTCGATGGTGTCTGAAGTGGAACTCTTCTTGAAGAACCTATTAGATACTTCAGCTTAGTATATCGACACTCTTTGGATATTTGAAACTCTGAATGACCCTGATATTTCTTTTCCTCTCTTTCTCTCTCTCTTTTTTTTCCCTTGGACGTTCATTCTTATTCATAGAACCTTAGCTATTCTGCACCTACGCATGTACGTCTGAGAAGATAATGGCGGCTGGCATTACTTTCTATTGACTAAAATAATGACAAAAGATTTGACAAAAATAATGTGTACATGAAAATATAAAACTCATTCATTGAATACATCTGGCCTTACATAAAGGTCATCGTTTATATTATTGAATTTTGTAGATTGAGATTCAGCCATTTAAATGCTATACGTGATACACACTTGGGCGATCATGTCTCGAAAGAGACATGACTGACTGGGTAGAAGATTATCCCGCAGTAGATTGCCATTGCTTTCTGCGGTAGACTGATTGCCAGCCAAGGTTATAGAATCCAGTCTGTCCTGTTATTTGACTCATAGCCAGAGGGGGAAGAGATATATTATATTATTAAGTAGTAATTAGAGGGGGATCAGTTTTTTACCTCATAACAATATAAAATGATCCCCCACTTTATGTCCAGTAGAACCCTTAATCATGTTTTCAATTATTATATTCAGTCAGTCAGGTAAGTGACATACATGATACACGCTTTGCACGATCATGTCTCGAAAGAGACATGACTGGCTGGGTAGAAAATTATCACACAGTAGGTTGACATTGCTTTCTGCGGTAGGCTGGTTGCCATCCAAGGCTATAGATCCCAATCTTTCATGTTATTTAACTCATAACTGGAGGGAAGAGACGGATTAATACCTTTTCCAAGGGTATTTGTGCGTAAGTGAATGCAAAAAATTTAACTGGAATTCGAACTCGGCTCTCCAATTCTTTGTTTTGAGTCGATATCCACTGTAGCACAAATTGAATACTGTTATTATGTTTGATCAGTATCACCCCATGCAACGTAGAAAAGACACTAAGACACAAGCATCCTTGTCGACCCTACCACCAGACCCCATCCCAACTAAGCATAGTTGTACAGAATAGAAGTCAAAATTATTTCATGATTTACCGACCTTCCAATCCTTCTTTTATGTGCCGTGTCCCTTCAAGACTTGGGCGATACCGGCTCCCCACGTTTTGTTCGTAATACATTTTGTCTTGGTATTTCTTACAAACCCGACTGTGTCACACATTAACTTAAGCCCATCAAGTATGTCACTTGCTTTTTCCCCTGTGAGTATAAGATTCTCCAAGCCCTCTGCCACATCATTCAGTCAGTTAAGTACCGTACGTGATACACGCTTGGACGATCATGTCTCTTTCGAGACATGACTTACTGGGCAGAAGATTATCCAGCAGTAGGTTGCCATTGCCTTCTGCGGTAGAAAGCCAAGACTATAGAACCCGATCTGTCCTTGTTATTTGACTTATCGCTAGAGGGAGAAGATATGTATTATATTATTAGGTAGTAATTAGTGGGGGATCAGTTTATTACTTCATAGCAATATAAAAATGATCCACCTTTTTTATGACTAATAAAATCTATAATCATGTTTTTTAACTATTATATTCAGTCAGTCAGTTAAATTCCATACGTGTTACACGCTTTGAGCAATCATGTCTCGAAAGAGACATGACTGACTGGGCAGAAGTAGGTTGCCATTGCTTTCTGCGGTTGACTGGCTGCCAGCCAAAGCTACAGAACCCGACCTGTACTGTTATTTAACCCATAACTGGAAGAAAGAGACGGATTAATATCTTTCCCGAGGGTATTTGCGCGAAAGTGAATACAATGAATTCAACTGGAATTCAAACTCGGCTCCCCGATTACTCGTTTCGAGCCGATATCCACGATGTGTCCCCAAAAATCTCATCAAAGTTCAAGCTGATTTTTTTGCTGGAATTCCCATTCGTTGGCGCTTGGTTTCTTTGGCTGTGCAATGACACCGACCTGCTGAGATCTTTCGGTATATAGTCCCACCCTTGGAGATTTCATTTTTCATTTCTGTAATCTTGTCTTCGTCAAGATCATCTGAGGCTGTCAGCATCTCTATTACAATAGTCAGTGCATTCAATTTGGTTTTTAATATTTACGGTCCGTCTGTATGTCTGTGTATCGCCAGTTGCTCTCTTTCATCCTGGAACATATCTGATATATTCATCAAATCACTGAAGTAGTTTTCATTCTTTCTTCCAATATGGCAGTGAATGCTGGACAATATCATCAAAGATGAAGGAAAAACTTAAAGCAACTGAAATGTGGATTCTACAGAAGAATTTTCCTGTTTCTTAATAGTTTACTTAACTTCTGGAATGATCGACAACGTATACAGTATGCTGCTGATCGCATATTTTCTCATTTCAATTGACACAACTCTTTATCTATTAAAATTCGGTACCTTCACTATTTCGCGGGAAAAACAGCATAACGTAATGAAAACAAAAAAAAAAAACACAAACTTAATGAAAATAAAGTTTTATAGTCAAAACGTTATTATTAAGATGGAAGACCAAAGTATTTTTAATTATTTTTTGGAATTTTTTAATCGTTTCTAACACGTTCGAAATTTTGGTTAAAGTCTTGTTTTGTTTATGCCATCGGCTTCTCTAACTTTTTTGCGTTTTTCCATTGGAAACACATTTATTTAGAAATTCTCGTAAAAATAAAATAATTGTCCGATTTTAATGAAATTTTTAGGACTTATTCACAAATGAATGAAATTATTTTTGAAATCCTTTTTTTAGAAAATATAGGTTAGTTTTTTAAATGTGTTGCCTCCTACTTAATATCATTATATTTCGCACATAAACTTTGTGTTTCCAGACAATTTTTTTTTTGTTAATAGTAGGAGTCTTTGGAGATCGTAAATCACCTAGATTTTTTTTTTCTCAGCTTAGTACTATAGAAATGAAAATTTGCTCTGAATTGAAAAATAATAAATTTAATAAAACTATGACATTACTTAATTAGAAAAGCTTCTAATTGCTTTTGTAACTAAGGTACATTAAGGACATTATTGTTTGAAGAAATAAAATATTTTGATGAATAATGAATTTTTACAAAAAATTTTTTTTACATTTTAAAAATCTTGTAAAATTCTGGAGATTTTATAATGATAAGTAGAAACGAAATTTGCGAGTTCAAAATTGCAAAGATTATTAAACGTAGTGGTGCTATCTATTTTCAAAATATATTTTATTTACTTAATATGTTCTTTATTTTCATGTATGATTGACTAAAATTGTCATTATTAAGAAAAGGTTACGTAATTTAAGAGTTTTGTCTCTTCCCTTAGATTTATGAAAATTGCACTTATGTTCATGCGTAGCAACTGTCATCGCTTCGTCATTCAACAGTCCGTCAAACGTTCGATCAGATGTACACGACCAATCGTTAATAATTAGTTGTATGTTACTTTTTTATGCTATCAGTAATATTTCTTTAAAATCAGATTCATTTAACTTTCAATTTTCTAATTTTCCTAAAATAAAGTGTCAGAAATATTTGAAATATTTTTAAAATCGATGAATTTTTGTTTGTTTACAAATTTCTTAAAATTAAGAAAATGGCCATTTTTAAAAAAAATTTTAAGAAATCGAAATTAAACGTGACATTCCAATCAATATAATTTCTATCTGAAATACACCAGAATTTTTTACTTAATGGAAATAATAAATTTAATCATTCACCTTTCAAATAAATCTAAAATGAAATATTGAAGAATGTTTTTTTTACTTTAAAAATTTCGTTTTAAACTTAGATATCGAAAATTTGTGCCGAAATATTGGAGGTACCTAATTAAACTGTAAATATAATAATTAAAGAAATAAAAAGCGTGCAGCTTGATGTTACACATTGTAAATGATATTAAAAAGCGAAGCAACCGGTTTCGCTCCCGCTCTTCAGGCCTCTACGGGAAATTTTAATCAGAATTAAAAAAAAAAAAATTACAAAAGTGTGTCATTTTTTTTTTTAAATTTTAATCTAATTTTTTAAAAAATTCTAGTCAAAATTTCCCGTAGAGGCCTGAAGAGCGGGAGCGAAACCGGTTGCTTCGCTTTTTGATATCATTTACAATGTGTAACATCAAGCTGCACACTTTTATTTCTTCTGTACTTACAGAAATATTTTCAAATATAATAATGTATAATGTGTCTCTTTAGACGTAGTGCTCATGACTATCCACAACGTTTTATCATTTGTAGTTCTTGGAAATGATTTTTATTATCCACTACACACCCTGTTCTGTCATCGATTTATAAAATTTCTTTTGCCTGATTATACGTTGTTTCTTTGGGTATGTTACGTAGACTAAACACTGTCTATCCATCGACATCAACTGCATTCAATATGCTCGAAGTACATTTCTTCATTATATGCACAAGTAATATACGACTTGGACACGTCCAGGTAGGATACATATTTACGCCAAGAAGTAAAGAAAGTAGAAGGATAGTAAGAGTTAGAAGGAAAGTGACTATAGAATTCAGCAAGACTACATCGACTTCAGGATGTGCGTTGCGGTGCAGTGGTTATTGATTCTAGTTGAGATTCCTTGCATTCACTAACGCACAAATACCATTGGGAAAGTTATTAATCTGTTTCTTTCCTCCCTTATGGGTTAAATAATACGACAGATTGGGTTCTTTAGCCCTGGCTGGCAACCAGTCTGCCGCAGAATGTAATGGTACCCTAAAGCGGAATAATCTTCTGCCCAGTCAGCCATGTCTCTTTTGAGACATGACCGCTCAAAGCGTGTGTCACGTATGGCATTTAACTGACTGAATTATTGTAAACATAATTAAAGATTGTACTGGTCATAAAGTGGGGGATCGGTTTTCTATGAGCCTGAAGTAGTAAAATGATCCCCCTCTAATTAGTACTTAATAATATAATCCACCTGTTCTTCCTACTGCTATGGGTTGAATAGAAGGACAGATTAGGTTCTATAGCCTTGGCTGGCAGTCAGTCTACCGCAGAAGGCAATGACAAACTACTGCGGGATAATCTTCTGCCCAGTTAGTCATGTCTCTTTCGAGACATGATCGCCCAAAGCGTGTATCACGTATGGCATGTAACTGACTGAAATATAGTTGAAAACATGATTATGGCTTCTACTGGGTATAAAGTGGGGGATCAGTTCTATATTGTTATTAAGTAATAAACTGATCCCTCACTAATTACTACTTAATAAAATAATACATCTCTTTTCCCTCTAGCTATGAGTTAAATAACAGGACAGATTGGGTTCTATAACCTTGGCTGGCAATCAGTCTTCCGCAAAAAGCAATGGCAACCCACTGCCGGAAAATCTTCTGCTCAGTCAGTTATGTCTCTTTTGAGACATGATCGCATGACGTAAAATATCCTGAAAAACTTAATCCATGCTATGGCTGTAGTTTCAGAAAGGACTGTCCATCTAAAACCAAAAACAAAAAGTTTTAGTTTTCGAAAGCAGATCACAAATGAAGCTACTACATGTCGAATATCAAAAGAAATACAAAAACTAAATTGCTGTCTGTAGTGCTAGCGGCTAAAAAAATATGGAAATTTCAAATAATAGAAAATCCGTGACACTATAAATGAATAACTCTGAGATTTCAATTCGACACTGGTAGCAATATTACAATTATTTATGAATGAACTTGAAACAAAATTGAAAAGCCCAACTTGAAAAAAAAAAAAAATAGCAAAGTTTTAAAAAGAATATCATCGGAAATTAATTTTTCTTGGTAAAATTACGTGTAACATCGCTGTTGCAGTTAAAATGATAAAAGCAGATGTTTACGCATTGAAAACTTCCAACTCGAATTTGCTAGGCGTCGATTGGCTAGAATTATTTGAACTATGGAATTGGCCGGTTAATTCGTTCTGTGGAAAAATTAATTTTTCGTCAGTGAAGAAAAATTTCAGCTAAACAAACATTAAATAAAAAAAAAAATAAATTTACGAATATTTTCTCAGACGTTTTGGGAAAATGAATAAAGTTAAAGGCATATTTTAAATAAAAAGAAAATATGATACCAAATTTTAAGCCTAAAAGAAATGTATATTTTACTGCGTTGGAAACACGAAACTTAATAGGATAGAAAACCGTAGAGTTATTGAAAAAAATAGATTATTTTCAATGGTCCGAATCAGCGGATTATATCAGAAAGAAAAATAAGATTTGTCTATGTACAAATTTTTCAACTAGGTTGAATGACTTCCTGCTCCCACATGTATATCTTATACGAGCTTTAGTGAATATATTTGCTAAATTAAATGGTAAACTTTTTTCAAAAATTGACAAGGAAAAAAAGAGTAGCCCAAAGTGCCAAATACAGGTGGGGGATGTTAAAATCAAGCAGGTACAAAAATGTCAATATCTGGGAAGTGTTCTAACTGAAGACGTAAAATGCGACACAAGGATCCAAAGGCGAATTGGCATGGCGAAAGACGCGTTCCAGAAACTGAGTAAAGTATTAAGACACGGGAAACTTTCACTAGAAACAAAGAGAATACTGGATTGCTATGTGATGTCAGCTTTTCAATATTTGCAGTGAATGTTGGACAATAACAACAAAGATGAAGATAAAACTTGAAGCAGCTGAACTGTGGTTCTACAGAAGGATGCTGTGGATATCGTGGACCGAGCATGTGAGCGATGACGAGTTATTGGAAAGAATGATAACGAAAGGGAAATTAATACTGAGCATCAGGAAGAGACAACTGAATTTCCTAGGACATGCAATGAGGAGGGAAGGCTTGGAGAACTTGATACTAACAGGCCAGATAGAAGGAAAAAGGAGACAGAGGAAAGCAGCGGATAACATATTTGAAGGTCCTGGGCAGGTGAGTGACAGAACGGGGGCTGAGAGACGTTACAGCAGAAAGTGTATTAAGAGCCGCCAGGGATAGGAAGACGTGGAAGGTCATGATCGCTTACGTCCTGAAGGGACAAGGTACATAGAAGAAGATCTTCAAATTGAAGTGGATGAGGATTTCCAGAAGTGTTGACTCCTAATACACTCAAAGGACTCTACAAGTTTAGAGGATAACTAAATTATCCACAGGTAAATCTAAAATAAACCCATGTTAACAATATTATAGCTGTTTCTATTTGTGAATTTCTGATGGAAGGCTTTTGTATGCGGAAAAAGTAATACTTCCTATATTTCTACAAAAAAATGGGGTTTTCTAGAATTTCACGTAGAACATCCGGTAATAGTGTGGATGAGAAACTGCTTTTATTTGCCAAAGTTGGACAAAAACATTCAAAATACAGTTAGAAAATGTGGTTGTTTTACTTTAACAGCAAAATCACCACCTACAAATTATCAGACAAGAGCAAGTACTGACAAACTGTGAGTAAGGTGTTCTATGGATTTTGCTTGATTACTAAATGGTGTTGTGGTGCAGTGGATATCGACTCGGCACAACAACTCGGGTAGCCGAGTTCGAATTCCATTTGAGATTCCTAGCATTCACTTAAACACAAATACCCTTGGGAAAGGTATTAATCCGTCTCTTCCCTCCAGTTATGGGTTAAATAACAGAACAGATTGGGTTCTATAGCCTTGGCTGGAAACCAGGCTACCGCAGAAAAAACGGCAATCTACTGCGGGATAATCTTTTGCCCAGTCAGTTATGTTTCTTTCGAGACATGATCGCCCAAGCGTATGGCTCTTAACTGACTGACTGAATATAATAGTTGGAAACATGATTAAAGCTTCTACTTGGCATAAAGTGGGGAATCAGTTTATTACTTGATGACAATATAAAACTGATCTCCCACTAATTACTACTTAATAATATAATACATCTCTTCCCCGTCCAGCTTAACAGAGACATGATCGCCCAAAGCGTGTATCACGTATGGAACTTAACTGACCTGACTAAATGGGTCGTACTATTTTTTTTTAACTCTATATCAACCTCATTAATGCCAAAAACGTAGGGTGTTAAGGTATTTTTTTTAATATTTAGTTTTAGTAAGAAAGTTGATTTAATCATATTTTGATGAAAAAATATGTATTGGTGGTAATAATTTTTTCCTTTAAAATGTGTTATGATATTTTTTTTTCTTTTAAAAATCTATTGTTTGTAATATTTTTTCTTTAAAAATGTATATTTTTCATTAAAAGTATTTTTATGTCTATATATATATATATATATATATATATATAAAAGAATATTAAAAGGTTTTGAATTTAAAAATGTACTTTTTTTGGACAGTATTTGTTTATTTTTATTATTGTATTTTATATTTCAGACCGCCCTCGGTCCTTCATCAGAAACAAGTGATTTTTAAATTTGAATTAGAAACGTATTTCACGATAGCGTCCGAATATTTTTTTTGTGTTTACATCACGTGGTGTGTTTGTTCACAACATGCGGCACGTCCGTAGAGAAAGTCTCTCTCTCTCTCTCTCTCTCTCTCTCTCTCTCTCTATATATATATATATATATATATATATATATATATATTTCTATAAAAGTATATGTCTATTTTTATAGTTTCATAGTGTTTTGACCCCAGTCTGGGGGATAACTATTAGCTCATAGATGGGACCCTAACAGGTGCCACCACTCCGGGTTAGGATAGACCTGGGAACAATAGCAATTAAGAGCTGGTTCCATGCTCCTCACAACCTCCCGATCAGAGGCCTCGCTGCCGGATGCAGTTTATCATCTTGCCTAGGACCAAGATACTGACCTACCACAGCAGTTTAAAGTACCTGATAGCAATGGAACTCAAGTTATTACTAGTAAATTCTGCAAAAACTTGAAAACGTTGAACAATAGACAACGACGACTTATCATCTGAGATCGAAAGGTCAAGATGAGCGGTTTGTTGATACCTTCAAATAAGCATTAATGAAAGTTAAATTTTTGTAAGCTGAGTAAAAGGCAGTACATGAATTTTTAGTGTATATCGAATGGCGTCAAAAGCAAACGTCACCGCGAAAAAGGGTCCAGAGCTTATGTTTGCTAGGAAAGTCAGACCCATTTTCGAGAAATTACAGCCAGGGAATAAACAGAAAAGTCGACAATTTAAAACTACAATAATTTTTACGACCGGTGATAATGTCTTCGTTAAAAGTTTATGGCTGGAAAGGAAAATTGGTAGGAAGGAAAAATTATTCCATGCTTTGGTAGTATAACGTACATTGTCGAAAGTGAATGATGTTGAAATAAAAATCAATTAAGTTTCACATATGCACAGAATAAGGAATCAACACAAATTAATTTAACGAGGGATATACTTTACGATACTTTTAAATTGTCTATTCATAAAACACATACTTCAATACAACGCCAGCTTAAACGAATGAGTAATTCGACTGAAACGTTGTAAGTGGTGTGGTGATACCGAACAAGCGAAGTTTGCTCTCAGAGGTCCAGATAGCAAATGACCAAACTGGTCATTACGCATCTGGGCTCCACGCAGATGTTCCGGCGTAAAAACAAAAATAAATAAATATCAAATTTCTTTTACGGGCCATTTCAAGAGCCGACGTGAATTTTGCTCATCGCCCAATGGGAGGCTCAGAATTAAATCCGGGTATGAATTCTCGAATGAATTGTTCGGAGCATCAAGGACGAAATAAAAAGATGACAAAAAGACATTCTTACCAAACGAACGCACACACATATATACGCGCAAACTCTTTTCGGTAAGTTGCTGCTATGAACATTTTTAACGACTTTTATACCAACAAAAAGATATGACTTTTATTTGTAAAAAAAACATAATTGATATATATATATATATATATATATATATACACAAAAATCTAGAGTGAGCCAAAACCTACCGCGGTTTCACACTACGGATCGTCAGGGCAAAGGCTGAAACACTAAAGATAAAAGCAAATAAATAGATATACACTAAGGTAGGGGGGAACCATACCAACACAAGAAGGGGGGGGTAAGAACAAAAGAAGCAAAACAAACTATATAGAAACAACCTTTATTAGACATATCAGCAAAAAAAAAAAAAAAAAGAGTAACAATTACTAAGCTCTCACACTAAGCAATGAATTTATATTTGTGAAAGTTACATTTGTTTAAAATCTCAGTCTTAGCATTAAGAAGATTATGGGCGGGTTCGAATGAGGCTATAGCTAGTTTTTCCTCCCCGCATAAATTACAGAATTTACTGCCTTTATTATAATCAGTACATTTTTTTATTATTTCCCATTTCAAAATGGGGTCTTTTTTAATTTTAGATTTTATGTTCCAAATATAATCCGCTAACGTAGTACTATGTCTATTTTTCATTTTTAAATGAGGTTTTGTGATTATAAAATCTAACTTTAAACGAATCGTGCGTAGCACCTATATACGTTTTAGGATACTTATCGTGCACATCCTTATAAACTTTAACACTATAGACTACGTTAGATTGGTTGCAATTGCCTCTAATAGGACATTCAGCTTTTACTTTACAATTACATTTATTATTAGTGTTTTTATTGGTAGTACTAGTTTTCAGTTTTCTTTTATTACAGTTATTAATAATTTTGCCAATATTTGGAAGGCAAGAATAACTAAGTTTAATAGTATTTCTATTGAATATTTTTTTAAGAGGACTATCGTTATTAAAATGTCTATCGATAAGATTAAAGAACATATTTCCAATTTTAGATTTAACCTCTTTATTAAATGGGGAGTTGAACCATATTATATTTCTGTATCTAGTGTTTGGTTCCGTTTGGGGTTTTTTTCTTTACTGCGGAGTATTGAATGTTTTGTTCTTGTTCCGCGGGTTTCTTTTTTTCTCCCCATTTATCCGACGTCTTAGTACACCGGATTGAAACGGATTTAGGTTTTGTTTGTTAATGGTTTTTTCGGAGGTTTATTTTAGTATAAATTTACGGCCTGCATACTTACAGAGTCTATGTAGTTATTATTATTATTATTATATATATATATATATATATATATTGTTTCTATACACAATTTAATTTTCTTGTTTTATACCCCTTTTATAGTGGGTTATCTACTAACAAGGCCAAATTCATTTAATCTGTTTCAACACACAAATACACTTCACTATAACGGATAACCCACTATAGTGGAAAAATGTAGATGAAGGGAAAAATTGAAGCAACTGAAATGTGGTTCTACTGAAGGAGGCTGCGAATATCATGGATCGAGCATGTGATCAATGATGAGGTCCTAGAAATGATGGAAACAAAAAGGAAATTAATACTGAGCACCAGGAAGAAACAGCTGAAGTTCCTGGGGCGTGAAATGAGAAAAGAAGGCTTGGAGAAGCTGATACTAACAGGCTAGATAGAGGGAAGAAGAGACAGGGGAAAGCAATGGATAACATATTTGAAGTACCTAATCAGGTGGATGATGGAACGAGGTTTGCATGGTGTAACAGGAGAAGGCGTGCTTAGAGCCACCAGGAATAGGGAGACATGGAAAGCTATGATCGCCTACGTCCTGAAGGGACAGGGCAAAGAGAAGAAGAAATGGCGGACGACTCATTGTATTACTTCGCAAATTCTGTATATTTTAAGCGAAACAAAGGCCAAATTTATTAACTTGAACTTGGAACTCGTCCCAATGTTGTAAAGTTTATCTGATGTGGAAGTCACCAATGCGGTCAATGATTTATAATATAGTGGGGGATCGGTTTCCTATTGTTATGAAGTAATAAACTGATCCCCCACTTTAATATAGTGACCGTGGTCAAAGAATAGCCAATTGATCTCACTCTCACTTTAAAGATTCTCATACTAGTTTGGCAAAAGATTTATTCCGTTTTCCTTATCAAACAGACTGTAAGGTCTATTTCGTTCCGATTTGTGTGCCTTCAACTATACAACAAAGATTTTAGTCCACCATAAAAAATAGAAACCAACTAGGCGATATAGTCAGTCAGTTAAGTGCCATACGTGATACACGCTTGGGCGATCATGTCTCGAAAGAGACATGACTGACTGGGCAGAAAATTATCCCGCAGTAGGTTGCCATTGCTTTCTGCGGTAGACTGGTTGCCGACCAAGGCTATAGAACCCAATCTGTCCTGTTATTTGACTCATAGCTAAAGGGAAAAGAAATCTATTATATTATTATGTAGTAATTAGTGGGGGATCGGTTTCCTATTGTTATGGAGTAATAAACTGATCCCCCACTTTATGACCAATATAAGCCTTAATCATTATTCCGACTATTATATTCAGTTAGTCAGTTATGTGCCATACGTGATACACGCTTGGGCGATCATGTCTCGAAAGAGTCATGACTGACTGGTCAGAAGATTATCTCGCAGTAGATTGCCATTGCTTTCTACGGTAGACTGGTTGCCGACCAAGGCTATAGAACCCAGTCTGTCCTGCTATTTAACCCATAACTGGAAGAAAGAGACGGATTAATACCTTTCCCAAGGGTATTTGCGCGTAAGTGAATACAATGGATTCAACTGGAATTCGAACTCGGCTACCCGGTTTCTCGTTTCGAGCCGATATCCACTGGACCACAACGCACACCGGAGATATAGTAGAAAACAATAAAACTCACTTAAAACCGATTTGCAATCATTAAATGGAAATAACGGTAACGTCAGTAGTAATATTAAGTAAATTTTCTTTTTAACTCCCAACGGCTCTTCCACTTCAAATTTATCCAAAATAGCATTATCTCTGTGCAAATGTATATGTTGAACTCAAATCAACTGTTAGTTATTGAAGAAACTTACCTTTTTAAATGTAAATGTCCATAAAAAATGAACTATATCTTGCACTTTTTCTCTCCCGTAACTCTCACGAAGTCCTGTAATTAACTGCAGAATGACGTACTGCGTAGGCAACGAATTTCGGCTGATTTAATTCCACCTGTATACTTCCGGTTAGTAAAGTAATGCGATTTTCTTTTGTAGTCCTCAACCTGCGCATTACTTTTCTAACCAGAAGTAAACAGGCGGAAGTTAATCGGCCGAAATTCGTGCCTACGCAGTACGTCATTCTGCAGTTAATTACATGACTTCGTGAAAGTTACCGGATAGAAAAAGTGCAAGATATAGTTCTTTTTTTATGGACATTTTGATAAAAAAGTTAAGTCTCTTCAATAACTAACACTTGATTTGAGTTCAGCATATACATTTGCACAGAGATAATGCTATTTTGGGTAAATTTGAAGGGGAAAACCCATCGGGAGTTGAAACGAACATTAACCTAATATTAGACGTTTACTTATTAGGAAACATTTGGTATTCACTGATAAAACAGCCATTGCTACCCGAATAAAGCATTTCTTCATTCCGAGTCTATAGAATTGGGAAGAAAGTGGAGTGCCTCCTCTGTTCATTCCTGGTGCAAATGGTAATATTAACCCTTTTCTTATGAGGAAGCATTCAGACTTCCCTGATGAAGGCGCCAATATTTAAAGTTTTTTTTAACCCAGAAGATCGAAGTAGGATTTAAGTTTAGTAACTTTTGTATTCATCTGTAATGTCAATGGAAATATTAACCATTTTTTTTAAATAAAGGAACGTTCGGAATTCATTGTCGAGCACAAAATTCCAGTTTCGCTTAAAACATATATCTTTTTATCAAAATAAATTTCCAGAAAAATAGTTTTCATGTCTATTAATTGTTATCGTTCTTTTCTGTATTACTGGAGTTTTCCTTTGAAGTCGTGCGGAATGACAACATCTTGATCAAGTCCATATTTGCAGGCTTAAGGCCATATCACGTTGAATCGCTCGGTCACCGAAGTTAAGCAACGTTGAGCCTGGTCAGTATTTAGCTGGGTGACCGCTTGGGAATACCAGGTGCTGTAAGCGTATAGTGACGGATGTGCGTTGTGGTGCAGTGGATATCGGCTCGGAAAGAGAAATCGGTCAGCCGAGTTCGAATTCCGGTTGAATACCTTGCATTCACTTAAGCACTGGTACCCTTGGGAAAGATATTAATCCGTCCCTTCCCTCTAGTTATGGGTTAAATTACAGGGTAGGACTAGGAGACCCTGCCCTTAAAAAGCAGATCCCAATGAATCTTGGTACAAGAAAAGAAGAAAGTAATACTAGATATAAAAACAACAATTTATTGTTGAAAAAAGAAAAAAAAAAGAGTGTTACCAGCAATAAATAAATAAAATTTAGTTGGCAGTAAATGACATGCCGAGGTTGATCTAAACTTATTTATAAATGGAACTTTGTCTTGGTGTCCCCGTTACCTATAGACTCCGAAACGGCTGAACCAATTTTCTTGAAAATTTACACAGTTGTACTATGAGCGTCTGCGTATGTTCTTAGCTAGGTTTTGTGTCGAAATTCCCCGGATAAATATCGAAAGTCGATAATTGAAAAAAATCGGGTGATAGAAGGAGTAGTTCGATTTTAATCAAATTTGATACACTCATAGACAAAGACATAAAAACGATATTCAGAAGTTTTCAGGTTGCATTTCTTACAATAGTGCAGAAAATCGATAATATATATATATATATATATATATATATATATATATATATATATATAGAAAAGGCAAGTTGTTTGTGTGTGTGTCTGTTTATCTGCTTGTATGTCTGTATTTTTTTTTCAGCCCTTTTATTTTAGTTTTTGTTTCGGGTTTGGCTCTAAGTAGGTATAATTGTAGTTCTTAGTCTCAGCCATGATACCATTTACTCAAAATACTAATTTAGCCTTCAAAATTCAGTTTACGACGAAAAAAACTTATTTGATATCGATACCAGTAAATCAAAATTTGACTTACATCCATTCATTTTTCTTTCAGTCTACGGTTTCGCTTTAACTGGAAACAACTTTTGCATTTTAGTCTTTTTTGCCAACGTCCAAAGAGTCTAAACTCCTGGACCACGGATTAGTTTTAAAGCTTTCATTACACCCAAGCAACGCCGGGCTATACTGCTATTATTTATATATATATATATATATATATATATATATATATATATTAGGTGCGACTGGTAAATTGTCGCAATTATTTTATTATTTCAAATATTCTTTAGGCTGAGTCTGAGCTCCAGGACCATGGATTAGTTTTAAAGCTTTCATTACAGCCGAGAAACGCTGGTCTATACTGCTAGTATGCTATAAAACAATCAACCAACCATATTTTTCCTTTGACTTCCATTTCCTATTCATTTGATCGTTGTTACAGTTGAAAATCTTTTTATAAAGTCTCTCTTTCGGGAAGGCCGTCTCATTGATCTTGTGCTGCATTCTGTGTTTGGAACGGCCTAAATATAATTTGATAATCGTCTGGTATCTTGCCGGAAAATCCCTCGAATTGTCACACTCAATGCTGACAGAATCGTTCTGTTTCCTCTGTTGTTTTTAAGAAATTTGTATGAGCAGTTTTATTAATGACGATCAGTCACACCAACGATGGCACTTTGACAGAAGCGTTTACTTGCAGCTTGCCATTAGTCAGGCAGCCTTTGAGATTTCACTCAAACTTAATTAGACGATTAAAGTTTATTGCTTTACACGCCGCTGTGAATTAAAAATCTCGCAATGAAACGTGTCCCTTCAATTATCAAAATAAGAAATCTGGTTCCTTTTACAACACAAATGTATGCCGTTGAACATTCACAAGTTACTTGAATGACCTACAATGATATTACTGCACACTTTGGTCTTATGCATGGCGCCTGATTTACTGTGTGGTTAAACAAATGGCAGTGACATTCCGCAAATTATCAAAGCAAGATCTGACAAATGTAATTTAGATTGACAAGCTCCTGTCTCGCTTTCATCATGCCGGTCAGTGTAAACATTCGTTTAATTAACGCTTCCAGATTGGAGCAAAAATGTCTCTGTCGCCCAGATTAAAGACACTTAAAGATTTTAAGAAGTTCATTTAGAAATATATTATCCTTGACTCAACCTCTACATTCCCCCCACCCGCTTACGAAAAGTAAAAACGAACATTTGAATGAAAGAATAAATATGCATACTTCTTTCAACCACGCACCTTAAAATAAATTATATAAGTAATTTTTTTTATAGAAAATCGTTGAGAAAATCAGATTTGTTATTTTTTTATCATCTATGAGAAGGAGGTTGTAGTCTAATAAAAAAAGAAACTACGAATTTAGGTACTTCCAATCAATTGACAAAAATAAAAACAGCATAGCATGATGTTAAAACTTAATAAAAACAAAGTTTTATCATCAAAATGTTTATGCTATTATTAAGAGGAGAGATCAAATTTTGTTGTTATTATATTTAAAAATTTTAAAATCCTTTCTAACACGTTCGAAACTTAAATTAAAATTTAATTTTTTTGTTTTCCGTCAGCGATTCAAGCTCTGTTTACCTAAGGCGACCATTAAGAAAATGAAGTCGTTCGATTAAAATGATTTGGGGGCGAGTTAATTTTCGATATTAGTTAGTGAGGACATATTGATTCGTCAATATGTCCTTCCAAATATTGCCCGGTTGGAAGAAATTTTGTGTTTTGTAAATGAATTTAATGTTCTAAAACTGGAGGACACTGGGATAAAATGGTTTAATATGGTCTAAAACATTTGATCGGCTAGTATTTAGTCTAATTCTATATGGACAGCATGCGTGACACGGGCACATTATTACAAAATCAGTTTGCTATGAAATAAGTCTTTCATTTATTTCAAAGGAAAATTATCTGTAATTCTGCATGTTCCTTCCTTAGTTAATTAGTTACTTAGTTTGATGATTAGTTCTTCCGTTCGTTACGCTATTGAAGAAAGATAACACACTTACACTATACACAACCTTTTCCTTTCTCTCTATCTTTTTATAATCTATAAACGCTACTCTCCTCAGCCTTTCTCTCACCTTTGCCAAACGGAAGGGTAGTAAAGAGTGAGAGAGTAGAATAGAGCCTATAGCATTACTGTGTCAGTAGCAGCTTAACCTGGTGGTTGTAGCAGTAATTGTGTGTGTGTGTGTATATGTGTGTATGTGTACTGTCAGTCAGTCAGTTAAGTGCCATACGTGAAACACGCTTGGACGATCATGCCTCTAAAGAGACATGACTAACTGGGCAGAAGATTATCCCACAGTAGGTTGCCATTGCTTTCTGCGGTAGACTGGTTGCCTGCCAAGGCTATAGAACCCAATCTGTCCTGTTATTTAACCCATAACTGGAAGGAAGAGGCGGATTAATAACTTTTCCAAAGGTATTTGCGCGTAAGTGAATGCGATGAATTCAACTGGAATGTGTACTGTACAATATAGTAAAAATGGGTAGGTTTGTTGTTTACCGTGACCTATTAACGAAATTTCAGGCCTCTACATCCTTGACCATTACTCAGTTGCTTTTTTCTGTTTACAATAGACACAGGAGCCATGATTTTTCAGTAATAAAAACAAATGTCTCTATCAAAATCTCTCACAAAATATCGTACAGTATTTTGGTTATAGTCTGCGCATACGCCGCTTAGTATAATATAAGATTACAGTAAAGTAGCTTCTATGGCCATTACTTTTATAAATATTTTAATAAAATTACACTCTGTTATCGTTATTTTATTATCCAATACCTTTATGCTTGAAGACGTAACTATCATTTGTAGTATGACAAAGTAAAATTATCCTTCCGTGGAAATTCTACAGGTTCAGCAAGTAATATAAGATTGCAGTAAATTAGCTTCTATGGACATTACTTTTATAGATATTTTAATAAAATTACACTCTGTGTTAACGTTATTTTATTATCCAATATCTTTATGTTTGAAGACGTCACTATCATTTGTAACATGACAAAGTAAATTTTTTCCAGCAAATTATAATTATCCTTCCGTGGAAATTCCACAGGTTCCGCTAGTAATATAAGATTACAATAAAGTAGCTTCTATGGACATTACATTTATGGATATTTTAATAAAATTACACTCTGCGTTATCGTTATTTTATGATCCAATACCTTTATGTTTGAGGACGTTACTATCATTTGTAGTATGTCAAAGTAAAATTATCCTTCCGTGGAAATTCTACGGGTTCCGCTAGTAATATAAGATTACTGTGAAGTAGCTTCTATGGACATTACTTTTATAGATATTTTAAGAAAATTGCACTCTGTGTTATCGTTATTTTATTATCCAATACCTTTATGCTTGAAGATGTTAATATCATTTGTAGTATGACAAAGTAAAATGTTATCCAGGAAATCATAATCATCCTTCGGTAGAAATTCCATGGGTTACTGAATAATCTAGCTATAATAAGTAATAAGTGATACACTGGTGAAGTTTTAGCGAGATTTTCAATATACAATAAAAACTTAAAACATCTTGTATTGTGTTATATATAATTCTATGCAGTTTTTGTTTTTATTAATTATGACCTAACAGATTTTTATTCATTGTAATCATTTACCAATTTTTACGTATCGAATACAGTCAGAAGTAAATTACTGGGAACTAATTGAAACTCACCTGAAGCGAGCTGAATGTGTAATGCTCCTCATGCCAATGACATTTCCACCGAGCTTCTCTACGGCATATGATTCATTGAATTTCTTTCCTCTCGAATTTATATTTAAATTGAGGTCATCAGAAGAGTATGTGTACCGTTTCAGGGCCTTCCTCTCAATGGTTTCACTTGCACACCGGTCCCGCTCACTGATGTAAGGCCCCCATTATAATAATATACAAGTGTGTTGTAGATATGTCTAACGGCGAAATTAGATTTACGAAAAATTTCGAAAAATGGCGAACCTGGCATTCTAAGAATGCAACGTGAACCTCATTACGCATTCACGATCATTCATGTCATGCCGTCATTTTCACTGAAATACTCCAAGGAATATTTCTTTTTTTCATATCCACATAGAACTATTTTCAGTTGCTTCTATTAGGCGTTTTATACTTTTGGCCCTATTACGCCATTTGATTAATATAATTAATATGCTTAATATATTTATTATAAGTTAATGCTGAAAAGTCCCAGTCGTTCCAGACTGGTCAGTGTTTGGATGAGTATCCACTATGGAAAAACAAATAGAAAAAGTAGATACAAAACGTAGATACCGGCCTTCCCTATCCACCTGAATGGAGGGTGGAATAAAACTGAATTTAAAATAGATATATGGGACTAGGGATACAAATTACTCATGCTCCCTTGACATTTTCTTATTTGTGGACGTCTCAAAAATGAAGGAAATTACTGGAAACTAATTGAAACTCACCTGAAGCGAGGTGAATGTGCAATGCACCTAATGCCAATGACATTTCCACCGAGCTTCTCTACGGCATGTAATTTCTTTTGAAATTACCATATCAACTCTTGATGGTTAATTTAAGGCTACACTTGTTCTTATGATATTTCTATTGATAAATAATTGTCATATTTATATTTAAGACTTTACAAAAAGAAAATTACTGGAAAGTAATTGAAACTCACCTGAAGCGAGCTGAATGTGTAATACTCCTCATGCCAATGACATTTCCACCGAGCTTCTCTACGGCATGTGATTTCTTTTGAAATTACCATATCAACTCTTGATGGTTAATTTAAGGCTACACTTGTTCTTATGATATTTCTATTGATAAATAATTGTCATATTTATATTTAAGACTTTACAAAAAGAAAATTACTGGAAAGTAATTGAAACTCACCTGAAGCGAGCTGAATGTGTAATACTCCTCATGCCAATGACATTTCCACCGAGCTTCTCTACGGCATGTGATTTCTTTTGAAATTACCATATCAACTCTTGATGGTTAATTTAAGGCTACACTTGTTCTTATGATATTTCTATTGATAGATAATTGTCATATTTATATTTAAGATTTTACAAAAAGAAAATTACTGGAAAGTAATTGAAACTCACCTGAAGCGAGCTGAATGTGTAATACTCCTCATGCCAATGACATTTCCACCGAGATTCTCTACGGCATATAACTTCATTGAATTTCTTTTAATGTAAGCATAATGCGTATTTTATCTATGGTGATGAGTAATCAGAATTCTGCTTTCAATATATTTTCATTCAATGTATCGAATACAAGTGATATTCACTTTTGTAAGCAAACCCCTGTGGAAATTTAGGTATTTCTGTACATTTTTCTACACGATAATCAAAGAATATATGCTCAAATATTTCTAAGAGTTATGAATCATATTCTTGGTGTCAATACCTATCACATAGTATCCCAGTTTGCTTATTGAGTGCAATGAAGATTTTCTAAAAATAACGAAAAAAATTTTTTTCTCTAACTTGACATTGCGTTAACGGATTAATTTTCTAGATGGCAGGAGAACATACTACACAATGACATATGCTAAGAGAGCAATTTCTTAAAATATATACGTGAGGTGCAAAGAATCAACGGTGGCTACATTAATTTATCACTCTGCTCGGTTGACCAGGCGCGGTGGCATTCCGACCAAAGAGGAAATAAAAACAATTTACAGCTGAACGACAGTCAGCGAAAAGGGAATGTGTTATCAAAGACAAGCAGCGGAAAACGAGGTAACGAGCTAAGGCGTGGATTTCCGGGACACAAGTTAGCGACAAGTCTTTTATTCGTATCGATTTATTTATCTGAGGTATGCCGACAGGTAAGAAAAAGCAACATACGGGTGTTGAGTTGTAAATTTTTAGGCCTACTTCGGGAAAATTAGTCACGTGTATATCATTATCTTTTCCAAAAGATAGATAGAAAATGAAGAGACGAGACAGAGATAGATAATGAAAGACAGAGAGAGAGGGAGAGAGAGATAAATACATAATGAAAACAATGAGATAGATAGATAGATAGATAGATAGATAGATAGTATCTCTCTCTCTCTCTCTCTCTCTCTCTATCTCTATCTCTCTGCAATAACGTTTTCAAAGCTTCTATTCACTCTCAGTAAACCCTTGCTAAACATTTTAAAACCATAGATAAAAGCATTCGGGGAGAGAGAGAGAGAGAGAGAGAGAGAGAGAGAGAGAGAGAGAGAGAGAGAGAGGGGGGGAGAGGTAGACGAAAAGAATAGATAGATAGATAGATAGATAGATATGAACAGACTCAGATAGATAGATAGATAGATAGATAGATAGATAGATAGAAAGAAAGAAAGAAAGAAAGGAACAGACTTAGATAGATAGATAGATAGATAGATAGATAGATAGATAGATAGATAGATATGAACAGACTCAGATAGATAGATAGATAGATAGATAGATAGATAGATAGATAGATAGATAGATAGATAGATATGGACAAATTGAGATAGATAGATAGATAGATAGATAGATAGATAGATAGATAGATAGATAGATAGATAGATAATGAAGAATAGGAAGTTATATAAATTCCTGACCTACGGAGGAAGAATGCACAAATTTCTTACTTCCATTCAAGATAAGAGATTCCAAGAAATACCCGGGACCAAATAACCACATTGTTATGTAAATAATATTCAATAATATATAAAAATAGGAGAAATATATTTATGTGCATATATTCAAAAAATGCTATAGTTTTATTTATTTTGTTCGAAAATTTCATCCTCTCAGCAGTGGCATTGGTTCGCCAGATACTGATGAAAACGACATTAGTGTCAATCATTAGTGTAAAAAATACCAATATGAGCTCTCGTAAAAAAAAACTAGAGAAAACCATTAACATCAAAAATACTAGAGAAGGTCATTAACATCAAAAATTGCAATATCAACTCTGGTAAAAAAAAGAGTCACTTGACATTAGGTTTATAATCTCAAAAATTCAATTGTTCATATACTTAAGGACGCATAGCCCAGTTGGTTAGTTGTGATTTGACCAAAACAGTTGTGAGTTTAATACCAGCCTACAGCAGTGTTGAACGAGTAACTTACAGGGTTAAAGGGACTTCCAGAAGAGGTATTGGGCAAGGAATGGAGTTCATATACCCAGTGAGTGCAATAAAGTGTTGGGTTCGAAATTCCAGGCACAACGACCGAAACGTCGTACAAATAGCAACCATGATGAGGACAATAATCTGAATAATGTAAATACTGTAAATACTACCTCATCTCGGAAATATAGGCAAATAGAATGATCTGTTATTAAACGTCGTACAAATGGCAACAAAGATGAGGACAATAGTCCGAATAATGTAAATACTACCTCATCTCGGAAATATAGGCAAATAGAATGATCTGTTATTAAACGTCGTACAAATGGCAACAAAGATGAGGACAATAGTCCGAATAATGTAAATACTGTAAATACTACCTCATCTCAGAAATATAGACAAATAGAATGATCTATTATTAAACGTCGTACAAATGGCAACAAAGCTGAGGACAATAGTCCGAATAATGTAAATACTACCTCATCTCAGAAATATAGACAAATAGAATGATCTATTCTTAAACGTCGTACAAATGGCAGCAAAGATGAGGACAATAGTCCGAATAATGTAAATACTGTAAATACTACCTCATCTCAGAAATATAGACAAATAGAATGATCTATTCTTAAACGTCGTACAAATGGCAGCAAAGATGAGGACAATAGTCCGAATAATGTAAATACTGTAAATACTACCTCATCTCAGAAATATAGACAAATAGAATGATCTATTCTTAAACGTCGTACAAATGGCAGCAAAGATGAGGACAATAGTCCGAATAATGTAAATACTGTAAATACTACCTCATCTCAGAAATATAGACAAATAGAATGATCTATTCTTAAACGTCGTACAAATGGCAGCAAATATGAGGACAATAGTCCGAATAATGTAAATACTGTAAATACTACCTCATCTCAGAAATATATACAAAGAGAATGATCTATTCTTAAACGTCGTACGAATGGCAACAAAGATGGGGACAATAGTCCGAATAATGTAAATACTGTAAATACTACCTCATCTTAGAAATATAGACAAATAGAATGATCTATTATTAAACGTCGTACGAATGGCAACAAAGATGGGGACAATAGTCCGAATAATGTAAATACTGTAAATACTACCTCATCTTAGAAATATAGACAAATAGATTGATCTATTCTTAAACGTCGTACAAATGGCAGCAAATATGAGGACAATAGTCCGAATAATGTAAATACTGTAAATACTACCTCATCTCAGAAATATAGACAAAGAGAATGATCTATTATTAAACGTCGTACGAATGGCAACAAAGATGAGGACAATAGTCCGAATAATGTAAATACTGTAAATACTACCTCATCTCAGAAATATAGACAAATAGATTGATCTATTCTTAAACGTCGTACAAATGGCAGCAAATATGAGGACAATAGTCCGAATAATGTAAATACTGTAAATACTACCTCATCTTAGAAATATAGACAAATACTTTTGAGGACGTGCAAGGTTTGAGCACGTCCAGGTCTTCCAGTTGGCTTATTTTAAACGCTGAATCCTGTCTAATATTTTTACCTAGCAGGATATACACTTTATCTACTTATTTTGTTTAATTTACGATCTGTCAAATGATTTAATAAATCTTATTCAATGAGTATTCGTTTTTCAGGCTTTTACAAAAAATCTTTAAAAAGTTGTTACTTATCAAGTACAGTTAAATAACGGCATGTTTTGCATGTGATAATTTATAATTTGAATTCTAGTTTGAATAACTTTTCCATTCAATGTACCCAAAACATACAGGAATGAGGTTTTTCTGTATATTTTAACGATTTTTAAAATTAAATGTTCAAATATTGGGAAAAGAATATGTATCTACTCATTGGTGTCAGTGCTTATGCTTCATCATTCAATCTATCATCGGTGAAAGACCGGCAAGTTCCTTAAAGATAAGGAGAGAGAAGGTGTTTCTAGACAGAATCCGTATTGGTCATACATACATAACCCACTAATATCTCCTAGTAAATGTGGCACCGCCGACATGTGTCCCATGCCATGAATCTTATACCGTCAAACACATCCTACTAAATTGCCACCAACTCAGACTAATCCGTAGCAAATACGACAAATCGGATGACCTAAAGGATCTATTCGAAAATACCAATACAAGTAACACTATAAATTTTCTTAAAGAAATTAGGATCTACAGAAAAATCTTTAAAAAATAAACAAAAAACGAATACTATGCCTTTTTGGAAAATAAATATTGCCAGCTATATATTTGTTCAAAAAAGAATATTTTATCAGTTATACATTAAAAAAGAAAAAAGAAAAACATTACTAGCGATACATAATTGAAAGAAGACATTAACAGAAAAAGAACTTTAAAAATAAAAAAAAATTCCAGAAATACATTTATGAAAATATTACCAACAAAAATAACAAATTGTTTGCATTGAATGACCCATTGAGGTCGATGTGCCGTAATTCCTGAATCAAATCAAATCAACTCTCATAAAACAACACATTCACATGCCTCCTTCAGATACTGAAGCAAAGTAATGTTTGCATAATTCACTCGTCCGGTTCTGTTTGTATAACAGTGACATATTAGTTGGTGGTTAGTAAATATATTATATACTTTTCATTGTCCAAGACTGGATTATTTTCATAAAAATGAATTAAAAATTATAAAAATATATAAAAATATAAATATAAGTGAAGAAATTTTATCCATCCTCATATAACAAAACAAGTCACTGCTGGATTCATGTAAAAGCTCTAAACTATCATCTGCAGAGTCATCACTACTGTCAGCCATTTCTATATATAAAAGGCAATCTGTGAGTCTGTGCGTGACTGTTCCCTATGCACGCCTACATTTTTTTACGCTACGCCATTCTAACTTTCTAGGGACACATGACTACAAGGAAGCCAGGTCGACACATACTTTTTGAGTTTAAGTTCAGCCATTTTCCCTTTCGCACTTTTTGGCCAATGAAGCTGATTGTTTAGATTTGCTCCGTAAAACATCTAAGATCTAAGATGGTTGGTGAATTACGTCACAGAAATCAAATCACATGTGTCAAACGCGACTAAAATATTTTTTTATTAAAAAAAAAAATGAACATTTATGTTTAATTTTTTTTCCGAAGTTTTAAAAATTCATTTGGTCAACAAAAAATGTGAATATTTTTCCCCGTAATTTTGAGACAAAAGAAATATTTTTTTTTTAAAGTGTTTTTTCAAACAAAAACAAAATATGTAAAAAAAATTGGCATCTTCTCCTATTACTAAAATTATTCTGAGTTGCACGGGCAACGCCGGGTTATGATGCTAGACTACAATAAACGATTCTCAATATCATTCATGTGATGGTGGTAACAATGGTGGTCAATGAGATATTTTTTTAATCATTACACCCCTAGCAAGGCATTTTACTGCCACTACCGCGCAGCGGGTTACATAGGACTAAATTTATGAGAAAGAGTGACAGGTTATATAGAGTGCTTCAGGAAGTGGGTAAGAGAAAGATGATTGTGGTCATAAAGTGGGGGATCAATTTATATATTGATTGTAATGTAGAATTGAACCCCCACTTTATATCCACATTATAATAGAATAGAATTTTTTTTATAACCATATCGAACCAAGCAAGGCATTCTACTCCCACTGTCGCGCAGAGAGTTACATAGGGGAAAGTTATGAGAAAGAGTGACAGGTAATAGGAGAGGAGGAGGGTAATAGACGGATGAGAATACAAAGAATGGGGGTCGAGTGGAAGGAGAAAAGAGCTTGAGAGAATAGATGCGAGTTAGTGAGATAGGAGATGACTATTGATCTTACATTTAAATTCCTGGAGATTGTAGCTGTCGAGGAAGCAAATGTATGAAAGGGAATTCCACAGGCGGGAAGTGCGTGAAAAGAAGCTGTTAGAGTAGAAATTGCGGTTACATTTTATCGGTTTCATTGTAAAAGGGTGGGACCTAGTTGCTAATCTAGTAGCTCGTGTAAATTCATACATAGGGGCACCAGTGAGCTAAGTTCATTGGATCAGAAGCCATGAAAGTATTTGTAGAAGAAGCACAGTGAGGCCACGTCACGCCGGTGAGAGAGCGACTGCAACCGAGCTGCTAAGTCGGTATTTGCATTCGTATTTTTCAAGGGACTTTAAGAACAAAATGTGCATCCGGAAAATACGGTAGTTCTTAATCTTTTTAAAACCCGTGTAAGTTAAAATCTTTGATAATCAATAATCCCTTATAAAGGAAAACACAGCGATACAAAGAATTTCATGTATGTGTCAATGAGAAAATTAAGTCGAATTTTTATAATATATTCCAGTTTCTATCTTAGGAATTTTCATGCAAAAAGGTTCCAAATGTCTCGAGACCCAATACATATTTCCATACAGTCATCAGTCAACATGATAAATGAAATATATCTTGCAAGGCAGGATTATCTTTAAAGAGCTACATAAATCATTAGATTTATTTGAATAAATTCTGGGAAAGTTTCAGTAAAAGTCTGTAGAATTAAATCGGGATTATTCATGAGAAGAATTATGTGATAGATGCAAACAGTGCGAAAATTACATCAGGGCAACATATGTCGGTACGTTTCAAGAAAGAACTATCTAAATGGACGGAATGCGATAGATATTGACGGGTTAGGATAGATAGATAGATAGATAGATAGATAGATAGATAGATAGATAGATAGATAATGAACAGGATTAGATAGATAGATAGATAGATAGATAGATAATGAAACAGGATTAGATAGATAGATAGATAGATAGATAGATAGATAGATAGATAGATAGATAGATAGATAATGAACAGATTAGATAGATAGATAGATAGATAGATAGATAGATAGATAGATAGATAGATAGATAGATCATGAACAGCATTAGATAGATAGATAGATAGATAGATAGATAGATAGATAGATAGATAGATAGATAGATAATGAAATAGATTAGATAGATAGATAGATAGATAGATAGATAGATAGATAGATAGATAGATCAAGGAATAAAGAAATAGATAGATAGATAGATAGATAGATAGATAGATAGATAGATAATGAACAGTGATTGATAGATAGATAGATAGATAGATAGATAGATAGATAGATAGATAGATAGATCATGAACAGCATTAGATAGATAGATAGATAGATAGATAGATAGATAGATAGATAGATAGATAGATAGATAGATAGATAATGAACAGGATTAGATAGATAGATAGATAGATAGATAGATAGATAGATAGATAGATAGATAGATAGATAGATAGATAGATCATGAACAGCATTAGATAGATAGATAGATAGATAGATAGATAGATAGATCATGAACAGCATTTGATAGATAGATAGATAGATAGATAGATAGATAGATAGATAGATAGATAGATAGATAGATAGATAGATCATGAACAGCATTAGATAGATAGATAGATAGATAGATAGATAGATAGATCATGAACAGTATTTGATAGATAGATAGATAGATAGATAGATAGATAGATAGATAGATAGATAGATAGATAGATAGATAGATAGATAGATAGATCATGAACAGCATTAGATAGATAGATAGATAGATAGATAGATAGATAGATAGATCATGAACAGCATTAGATAGATAGATAGATAGATAGATAGATAGATAGATAGATAGATAGATAGATCATGAACAGCATTAGATAGATAGATAGATAGATAGATAGATAGATCAATCAATAGATAGATAGATAGATAGATCGATAGATCGATAGATCGATAGATAGATAGATAGATAGATAGATAGATAGATAGATAGATAGATAGATATAAAAAGAAGAGAAGAGATTAAGTCAAGTCTTTCATACATGCATACGTAACGGATACAGATTCTAAGAAGTGATTTGGTCTGAGAATATTTCTTCACAACAACTTATATAGACAACGACGAACATAGATCATGCTTATCTTGTTCGGGTGAGGTTTCAATTGTTTGATATATATATATAGCTTCGAGAATTTGTAGTTTTTGTTTATTGCTTTCATGTTTAAGTATAGTTGTGTTTTCAACTATGAATTTCCGGAATTATATATATATATCTTACGCTTTCACGCCCTGATTGAGCACTCTGGAAGAATGGAGACTTTGAAAAACAATAGTTACTCTGGCATGTACGCATCACTCATTCAATAATGAATTAGAGCACTTTGCCTATTAGGCGTGTATAATGATAATATATGCACTAAAAGTCTGCCTTCTTCTACCGAGCGCCCGTAACCCAGAGGTGGAATCGTCGAGTGACGCCAATTCGGTCGGGTTTCAATCCTGGGTTAAAAAGCAATGGAAGTCTAACTGTACTGATGAGCTGTGATGCAGCGAAACATATCTGTCTGCGGATGACTATTTATATTGTATAGATGTGAAAAGTTTCGTTTGTGGTAAAGGAGTTCTAAAACGGAAATTATTCATATTTTTGTCTTGTCTTCCGTATTGTTAGAAGCCCTTTAGTTAATGTGCTAGGCTAACTAATGATCTTTTGAGTAAATCATACAGTATTTGTCTATTTTTATATTTCTTATTTGATTTTCAGATAGCGCTTGATAAACCTCTCCGCATATCACTCTAAGCAATGTAGTAAAGCCGATAGTGTCAGTGAGACAAAAAAAGTGAATAAGAAAAATATCATGTTTAAATAACAGGACTAGAAGACAAAGAATAACAGGAAAATAACAATTCACTTTCAAGTAAGAAGGGCGTTTTGAAACTTGGTATAGAGCTTACGTATCTTGCGTTGTTCAGCTCTATCGATGAGACCTAGTGGCCTATCTGGTAGTGTTTAAATCCGTAAAATCATGGTGCTTTAGAGAAAAACTCATCAGAATTACGATTAACCCTCTAAAGCCATTCGTATCATATTTGATACAGTATTTCCCTATAAGGAAACATTTGGTATTTCCCTATAAGGAAACATTTGGTATTCATTGACTGAGCAGTCAGTACTGCTTTCATTTGAAATTTATAAAATATTTCTCTTAAAAAATTTTTCAGGAAAATATTTCTTTCAAGGCTTGTTTTCATACTGTATCAAATATGATACGAATGGCTCTAGAGGGTTAAGGCTTCTACTTGTCATAAAGTGGGGGATCTGTTCTATATTGTTATGAAGTAATAAACAGATCCCCCACTAATATGATACGAATGGCCCTAGAGTGTTAATAATATAATATGATTAAGGCTTCTACTTGTCATAAAGTGGGGGATCAGTTCTATATTGTAATGAAGTAATAAACAGATCCCCCACTAATATGATACGAATGGCCTTAGAGGGTTAATAATATAATATGATTAAGACTTCTACTTGTCATAAAGTGGGGGATCAGTTCTATATTGTAATGAAGTAATAAACAGATCCCCCACTAATATGATACGAATGGCCCTAGAGTGTTAATAATATATGATTCAAGCTTCTACTTGTCATAAAGTGGGGGATCAGTTCTATATTGTTATGAAGTAATAAACAGATCCCCCACTAATATGATACGAATGGCCCTAGAGTGTTAATAATATAATATGATTAAGGCTTCTACTTGTCATAAAGTGGGGGATCAGTTCTATATTGTAATGAAGTAATAAACAGATCCCCCACTAATATGATACGAATGGCCTTAGAGGGTTAATAATATAATATGATTAAGACTTCTACTTGTCATAAAGTGGGGGATCAGTTCTATATTGTAATGAAGTAATAAACAGATCCCCCACTAATATGATACGAATGGCCCTAGAGGGTTAATAATATATGATTCAAGCTTCTACTTGTCATAAAGTGGGGGATCAGTTCTATATTGTTATGAAGTAATAAACAGATCCCCCACTAATATGATACGAATGGCCCTAGAGGGTTAATAATATGATATGATTAAGGCTTCTACTTGTCATAAAGTGGGGGATCAGTTCTATATTGTAATGAAGTAATAAACAGATCCCCCACTAATATGATACGAATGGCCCTTGAGGGTTAATAATATAATATGATTAAGGCTTCTACTTGTCATAAAGTGGGGGATCAGTTCTATATTGTTATGAAGTAATAAACAGATCCCCAACTAATATGATACGAATGGCCCTAGAGGGTTAATAATATGATATGATTAAGGCTTCTACTTGTCATGTATGGGGATCAGTTCTATATTGTAATGAAGTAATAAACAGATCCCCCACTAATATGATACGAATGGCCCTAGAGGGTTAATAATATGATATGATTAAGGCTTCTACTTGTCATAAGTGGGGAGCTCAGTTCTATATTGTTATGAAGTAATAAACAGATCCCCCCCTAATATGATACGAATGGCCCTAGAGGGTTAATAATATATGATTCAAGCTTCTACTTGTCATGTGGGGGATCAGCCTTATATTGTTATGAAGTAATAAACAGATCCCCCACTAATATGATACGAATGGCCCTAGAGGGTTAATAATATGATATGATTAAGGCTTCTAATATCATAAAGTGGGGGATCAGTTCTATATTGTAATGAAGTAATAAACAGATCCCCCACTAATATGATACGAATGGCCCTAGAGGGTTAATAATATAATATGATTAAGACTTCTACTTGTCATAAAGGGATCAGTCTGTTACCAGTGAAGTAATAAACAGATCCCCCACTAATATGATACGAATGGCCCTAGAGGGTTATTAAATATATGATTCAAGCTTCTACTTACTATAAAGTGGGGGATCAGTTCTATATTGTTATGAAGTAATAAACAGATCCCACTAATATGATACGAATGGCCCTAGAGGGTTAATAATATGATATGATTAAGGTTTTTACTTACTGAGTAAAGTGGGGATCAGTTCTATATTGTAATGAAGTAATAAACAGATCCCCCACTAATATGATACGAATGGCCCTAGAGGGTTAATAATATAATATGATTAAGGCTTCTACTTGTCATAAAGTGGGGGATCAGTTCTATATTGGCTATGAAGTAATAAACAGATCCCCAACTAATATGATGGCTGAATGGCCCTAGAGGGTTAATAATATGATATGATTAAGGCTTTTACTTGTCATAAAGTGGGGGATCAGCTTTTATATTGTAATGAAGTAATAAACAGATCCCCCACTAATATGATACGAATGGCCCTAGAGGGTTAATATGATATGATTAAGGCTTCTACTTGTCATAAAGTGGGGGGACTGCCTTATATTGTAATGAAGTAATAAATAATCCCCCACTAATATGATACGAATGGCCCTAGAGGGTTAATAATATATGATTCAAGCTTCTACTTGTCATAAAGTGGGGGATCAGTTCTATATTGTTATGAAGTAATAAACAGATCCCCCACTAATATGATACATGAATGGCCCTAGAGGGTTAATAATATATGATTCAAGCTTCTACTTGTCATAAAGTGGGGGATCAGTTCTATATTGTTATGAAGCAATAAACAGATCCCCCACTAATATGATACGAATGGCCCCAGAGGGTTAATAATATAGGATTCAAGTTTACTGAAATATAAAGTGGGGGATCAGTTCTATATTGTTATGAAGTAATAAACAGATCCCCCACTAATATGATACGAATGGCCCTAGAGGGTTAATAATATGATATGATTAAGGCTTCTACTTGTCATAAAGTGGGGGATCAGTTCTATATTGTAATGAAGTAATAAAACACCCCCACCAATATGATACGAATGGCCCTAGAGGGTTAATAATATAATATGATTAAGACTTCTACTTTCAGTCATAAAGTGGGGATCAGTTCTATATTGTAATGAAGTAATAAACAGATCCCCCACTAATATGATACGAATGGCCCTAGAGGGTTAATAATATATGATTCAAGTTTACTAGTCATAAAGTGGGGGATCAGTTCTATATTGTTATGTAGCAATAAACAGATCCCCCACTTACTACATGCCATGAATGGCCCTAGAGGGTTAATATGATATGATTAAGGCTTTTACTTGTCATAAAGTGGGGGACCTAGTTCTATATTGTAATTGAAGCAACAAAAACAGATCCCCCACTAATATGATACGAATGGCCCTAGAGGGTTAATAATATAATATGATTAAGGTTTTTACTAAATATAAAGTGGGGATCAGTTCTATATTGTTATGAAGTAATAAACAGATCCCCCACTAATATGATACGAATGGCCCTAGAGGGTTAATAATATATGATTCAAGCTTCTACTTGTCATAAAGTGGGGGATCAGTTCTATATTGTTATGAAGTAATAAACAGATCCCACTAATATGATACGAATGGCCCTTAGAGGGTTAATAATATGATATGATTAAGGTTTACTTCTTTAAACATAGTAAAGTGGGGGATCAGTTCTATATTGTAATGAAGTAATAAACAGATCCCCCACTAATGATATGAATGGCCCTAGATGGTTAAAATATTTATAGAAAAAGCACATCGAAGTTAATTTATGGCGTTTAGAAACATACCGAATCTGAAATACCAGGTAAAGACCGATAAAAATGCAGATTCTTGTTTTGATTTTATCATGAGTTTCTTAATACAAAACAAAAAAAAAACACAAAATCCGAAAGCAATAATTAACAGAAAATGGAATACGCATTCATTTGGAACATAGATTTTGACGATACGATAACTTAGATCACTGATGCTCCCTAGTTATGAATTTACACGAGCTACTAGATGAGCAACTAGGTTCCACCCTTTTACAGTGTAACCGATAAAATGTAACCGCAATTTCTACTCTAACAGCTTCTTTTCACGCACTTACCGCCTGTGGAATTCCTTTCCATATACTTGCTTCCCTGTCAGATAAAGTCTCCAGGAATTTAAATGTAAGGTCAATAGACATCTCTTATTACACTAACTCGCATCCATTCTCACAAGCTCTTTTTTCTCTACTCCACCCCCATCCTCGGTATCCTCATCCGTCTATTACCCTCCTCCTGACATTTCTTAACTAACCCCTCTTTCTCATCACTTTCCTCCTATGTAACCCCCTGCGCAAGAGTGGCAGTAGGATGCCTTGCTTGGGGCGATATGATTATAAAAAAAATTATATTTTCTATTATAATGTGGATGTAAAGTGGGGGATCAATTCTGCATTACACTCAATATATAAATGGATACCCCGTTTTATGCCCATATTCATCCTTCTCAAACACAATTCCTGACAGCCCTTATATAACCTGTCACTCTTTCTCATCACTTTCCTCCTATGTAACCCCCTGCGCAACAGTGGCAGTAGATTGTCTTGATTTTGGCGATATGATTATAAAAAAAAATTTCTATACTATCATAATGTGGATATAAAGTGGGGGATCAATTCTACATTACAATCAATATATAATTCGATCCCCCACTTGATGGCTACATCATCTTTCTCTTAGACACTTCTTGACACCCCCTATATAACCTGTCACTCTTTCTCATAATTTTCCTCCCATGTAAGCCCCTGCACAACAGTGGCAATAAAATGCCTTGCTTGGGGCGATATGATTATAAAAAAAGCATTCTATACTATTATAATGTGGATATAAAGTGGGAGATCAGTTCTACATTACAATCAATATAAAATTATCCCCCATTTTATGCCCATACTCATCTTTCTCTTACCCACTTCCTGACACCCCCTATATAACCTGTCACTCTTTCTCATAACTTTCCTTCTATGTTGCCTACTGCGCAACAGTGGCTGTAGAATGTCTTGCTTGGGGTGAAATGATTAAAAAAAATAAATTGAACTAATTTTCCAAGCTGCACATCTACGAAGTCAATAAATATAATCTTACCGCAAACAAAAAAAAAAATGATTTTATCAACAAATTTTCATTTGGGGAGTTGATTTCTCCGACCATATCTTGTAATATGACACTCACAATCGAAACTTCTTTTTATTTAAATCATTTCACCCCAAGCAAGGCAAGGGTTACATAGAGGGAAAGTGATGAGAAAGTAGGGCAAGTTATAGGGGGTATCAGAAAAAAGGGTAGAAGGATGAGAATACTGGTGTGATGGAATGGAGTGGATAGAGAAAAGAGCTTGAGAGAAAGGATACGAAACAGTGAGATAGGAGATGACTATTGACCTTACATTTAAATTCTTGGAGATTGTAGCTGTCGGGGAAGCAACTATACGGAAAGTAATTCCACAGACGGGAAGTGCGAGAAAAGAAGCAATTAGTGTAGAAATTGTTGTTACATTTTATCGGTTTCACTGTAAAAAGTTGTGACCTAGTTGCTAGACTAGTAGCTCGCGTAAATAAGTAAGTAAATTCATACCTAGGGGGCACCAGCGAGCTAAGTTCATTGCAGCAAAAGGAAGCCACATCACGCCGGTGAGAGACTGTCAGCAGCCGAGCTGCAAAGTTGGGATCGATCACATTACACATTCTCCCCTGGATTTTGTCAAGAACCCCGAAGTGAATAGCAGGGGTACCCGATAAGATATTACAGCAGTATTCAATACACGGGCGGATGGCTGCTTTATATGTGTAGAAACAGACTATGATTACTCTTTGTTCAAAGCTCTCTTTATCAAAATAGTTTGAGTGAAAATTATTGACGAGTTGGTGAGTTTTCAAATTTTGATCATGGACATTTATTGGCAGACCAGACCGGTTCACGTTGTTAACCGAATCTTGGCTAGCAATGTAATTATTAATACATGGAATAATTTGATCATTGCTTATGCTTACTGAATGCTGTCAGGCTCCCAAACCCAATAGATTTTTCTGCATATATATATATATATATATATATATATATATTTGCGTACATATTTACGCTCTCACGCCCTGATTGAGCACTCTGGAAAAATAGTAGACTTTGATAAACAGTAGCTACTCTGGAATGTACGCATCGCTCATTCAATGAAATGAATTATAGCGCGCTAGCTATTGGGTGCGTATAATGATATGCGCTAAAATGGCTGCCACTTCAACCGAACGCCCATATCCCAGGGGAAGAGTCGCCTACTCACGCCCTTTCGGTCGGGTTTCAATCCTGGGTAAAAAAAGCAATCGGTGTCTAACCGTACTGATGCTCTGTGATACGGCGAAACAGATCTGTCTGCGGATGACTATATATATATATATATATATATATTACAACCATAATTATTAGGGAACCCTAGATTTTTTTTAAAAAGAAATGATGTATTTTATACTATATTTAGTATTTATTGCCAAATGATAATACAATGGTTCTTTTGTTATTATTACTTTGCAAAATTGTACAAGGCAAGGAAGCAAAGATGTGCTCGTCCGAATCACCCTAAATTTTCTTCATTCTTTCATGGATGAAATTACAATATAGGTAATTATTAAATATTTATAAATCCTTTTGATGCACATGTTATTGTGCAATATTAACAAAAGAACCATTCTATTTTCAGTTACAATTATTCACTTAGCAATAAATACTAAAAAATAGTATGAAATACATCATTTTTTTTAAACACTAGGGTGTATATATATATTCGGTCGAGTTTCTATCCCGGCCTGAAGCAATTGGATGTCTGGCCAAAGTGATGAGCTGTGATACAGCAAAAAAGGTTTGTATGTGGATGAGGAATATATTATGCTCGCATTACGATTGAGCTCTCTCAGAGGAAAATTTAAATAAAAATATTTACCACTTCTGCAATTTATGCATAAATCTTTAGCAATTAATTAAGTTCTTTTGGTGACTGGCATGTGTAAACACCGCTTATGGACAAAACGCTAAAATTGTCCTTCTCTGATTCTATTTAGGTGTTTACTCCTCCGACTGACACCAAATCGGTCGAATTTTGATCCCGTCCAGAAACAAGTAGAGGCCTAATCAGACTGATGAGCTGTGATGCGGCGAAACAGGCTTGTATGTGAATGAGGAATATATATTATTAATTCAGTAATGAATTAGAACACTTTAACTACTGGCCTATGTTTACATGGTATATCACACGCTAAATGTCTGTCTCCCTCTACCTAGAATCACCGACGTCAATTCAGTTGGCTTACATTCCTGGGTAAAAGCAATCGGATGTCTAACCGTACTGATGAGCAGTGATACAGCGAAACAGATATGTTTGAGAGTGAATATTTACGCTCTCACACACCGATTGAGGAATGGTAGATTTTGAAAAAAAAATAGCCACTCACACATTTACGCATCCTTCATTCAATAATGAATTTGAACACTCTTGGCTGCTGGCGTGTGTTTACATAGTATATTAAACGCTAAAGTCGCCAATAGCTCATAGGTAGAATCGTCGACTGATGTCAATTCGGTCGGGTTTGAATCCTGGGTAAAAGCAATCGGATGTCTAACCGTACTGATGAGCTGTGATACAGCGAAACAGATCTGTCTGCGGATGTCCAACGTTTCGTCAGGAGGAATACGCACGAACTGGAAACGGAAAAACGGAAGACACGTTCCCTTCATTATCAATAACCCCAACCAAGCCCACAACAACAACGAACCAAATATAAACAGTGGATGATTCCAACTGTTGCTTATTCCTCCTGACGAAACGTTGGACACACAACGTAGAAACGGCCATATGATTGTAGAGGAAAGGACATATATATAAAAAATTATGTCCATGTTCTAAAACATAATTTATAATAAATATTCACTGCTCTATACATCATATATCGAGCACTGTTTTAAATTAATGTTTTGGACGGAAAAAATTTTCTTTTTTCTCTCCTCATTCTATACTCACTCGTATATATATATATATATATATATATATATATATATATATATATATATATTGTGATGGTTTAAGTTTGTTTTTTCTTTTATTCAAGATTAATTTGTTTTTTGAACTTATCCGTCTTTGGCAGGTTACATAAAACCAGAAAATATCTAAACTTATTTACAAATGGAACTTTGTGTGTGTGTGTGTGTGTGTGTGTGTGTGTGTGCCCATTACCTATAGACTCCGAAACGGCTGAACCGATTTTCTTGAAAATTTACACAGTTGTACTATAAGCGTCTGCGAGTCTCCTTAGCTAGGTTTTGTGTCGAGGTACCCCCGATAAATATCGAAAATCGATAATCGAAAAACTCGGGTTATAGAAGGAGTGGTCCGATTTTTATCAAATTTGATACACATAAGAAATGATATTCAGAAGTTTCACGGTTGCAGTTCTTACAATAATGCAGAAAATCAATAATATATATATCAACATCAACGGCAAGATGTTTGTGTGTGTGTCTGTTTATCTGCCTGTATGTCTGTATTTTTTTCAGCCCTTTTATTTTAGTTTTTGCTTCGGGTTTGAGCTCTAAGTAGGTATAATTGTAGTTCTTAGTCTCAGCAATGATACCATTTACTCAGAGGACTTGTTTAGCCTTCAAAATTCAGTTTACAATGAAAAATCTTATTTGATATCGATACCAGGAAATCAAAATTTGGCTTACATACATTCATTTTTATTTCAGTCTACGGTTTCGCTTTAACTGGAAACAACTATTGCTTTTTAGTCTTTCGTGCCAACGTACAAAGAGTATGAGCTCCAGGACCATGGATTAGTTTTAAAGATTTAATTACACCCGAGCAACGCCGGGCTATACTTATAGTTTTTTTATAAGTATGTTTTAGAGATAATAATAATAATATACCGATATATGTCTTGCTCATTAATCCATATCTTCAGGAGAATGAGAAGCGAAGTAAAAGCTTTCCTAATTGTATTCTGCATTTCGAAATCGCTTCTCCAATAAACAATTCTGCGCATTTAAGCATTTCCCAATCACACGTCCAAGTTTACAGCAACTGGTATCCCCAAGCGGTCACTCAGATAGGAACTGATTATGTTAGATGATTGTTAGCACCCGTGATTGAACGAGAACCGATTTTTCAATGTAATATTAACGTAAGCCTTCATCTCTTAATCATAATTTGTAGGATAGTCCAACCTCTTTCAATTACGCTAGTGTAGACTCCTTTATCTTCTTTAAATATCCTCCAGTATAGACATTTCATAAAACCGTTCAAGTACATAGATAATGTCACTATAATCTATTAGAATATGTCTTGTATAAGTACATATTAACATTAATGGTTATGTCCAGATCTTCATAAATACGTTGGATACTATTGTGATCGGGGGTTAGATTGCCGATTTGGGATTAACGTCACTTAGACGTTTTCTTTTCATTGTCTTCGGGTAGAGAGAAAACCAGCCGAGGGTAGAGTCTTATCTGGGGAAAAGTAGACATTCAATATCTGCCCGAGGTGTTTTTTTTTAATCATTTCACCACAAGCAAGGCATTCCACTGCCACTATTACACATGGGGCTACATAGGGAAAGGTAAAGAGAAAGAGTGGTTAGATATAGGAAATGTCAGAAGGTGGGGTGATAGATGGGTAAGGATACCAAGGCTGGGTAGATGAGAAGAGTGTTTGAAAGAATGGATGCTAGATAGTGTGTTTATAGGTGTCTATTGACCTTACATTTAAACTCCTGGAGATTGTAGCCGTCGGGGAAGAAATCATGTGGCAGGGAATTCCACAGTCGGGAAGTGCGAGAAAAGAAACCGTTGGAGTAGAAATTGCGGTTACATTTTATTGGTTTCACTGTAAAAGGGTGGGATCTACTTGCTAATCTAGTATCTGGTGCAAATTCGTACCTAGGGGACACCAGTGATCTAAGTTCATCGGAGCAGAGGCCGTGAAAGTATTTATAGAAGAGACACAGGGAAGCCACGTCGCGCCGGTGAGAGAGAGACTGCAGGCGGTCTGCTAAGTCGGTATCGATCACATTACAGACCCTCCGCTATGGCTCGGATTACCCACATTAAAAATGAAATGTGCCAGATTATCTCTCAAGTGGGGAGGCAGCTAAATACCTACGTTGCCGTCTAGCGGTCAACGTTGCTTAGAAGCTTTCCTGACTTTGTTATACTTTCTGCCTTAGTCACCAAGACGAATCTCCTCCAAACGGTAGAATCACTTCTGGGGGAAAGTTGGCTAAAGCCTTTACCGGTGAGAAAGCGATTTTGTCAAGAACCCCGAGGTGAATTACATGGCAGATGGTAGATTTATATATGTGCAGGATGGAATCAGACGGGAAAAACTTCCTGGCCCTGCACAGAGAACCGACTTTCTTCGCAGCAGATTTAGCGATAGATTTGATATAGTCATTCCACTTGAGGTCCGCTGAGAGTGTGAGGCCAAGGAGGCGTAGTGTTCCATGCTAATGGGAGATACGAACGATTGTCTATGACGGTTAATAGATAGCAGCTTCGTTTTGGACGCATTAAAATTCACGAGCCATTTCTTACTCCAGTCCACCATGGATTAGTGGTCTTTCTCAAGATATATTGGTCGGCTTACCTCCATTAAAAACGGCTTTGTGCCACATTGGGTCTCAAGTGGGAAAGCAGCTAAATATCTATATTTCTGTTTACGTGTAAAGAAATAGTAGTGGTTGCGTACTTCATATATCTGGCGAGTATTGTCTTTTGTTGATGAGATAATGGTTGCTATTTCAATTTCACGATACTCGTTTAAAAAAACCCACCGCATATCTACGTGGAAGGAAAAATGCAAAAAAAAAAAGAAAAGCAAAAAAAAAAAAAAAACCAAAAGCTAAGTACATGAAAAAAAACAAAAGCTAAGTACATGAACATCAGTCAAAGTGATTTGGACCGAGCCAGTACGTAGCCCAAAAAAAAAACCCGAGACGAGTTATTAACTAAGAAAAAAGTGATCAATAATTAAGCAGAGCAGAATAAGTAAAATAAGTAAATTAAACCTTATCAGTAAAATAAGTAAATTAAACCGCATCAGTAAAATAAGTAAATTAAACCTCATAAGTAAAATAAGTAAATTAAACCGCATCAGTAAAATAAGTAAATTAAACCTCATGAGTAAAATAAGTATATTAAACCTCATAAGTAAAATAAGTAAATTAAACCTCATAAGTAAAATAAGTAAATTAAACCTCATGAGTAAAATAAGTAAATTAAACCTCATAAGTAAAATAAGTAAATTAAACCTCATAAGTAAAATAAGTAAATTAAACCTCATAAGTAAAATAAGTAAATTAAACCGCATCAGTAAAATAAGTAAATTAAACCTCATAAGTAAAATAAGTACATTAAACCGCATCAGTAAAATAAGTAAATTAAACCTCATCAGTAAAATAAGTAAATTAAACCTCATCGGTAAAATAAGTAAATTAAACCTCATAAGTAAAATAAGTAAATTAAACCGCATGAGTAAAATAAGTAAATTGAACCTCATAAGTAAAATAAGTAAATTAAACCTCATGAGTAAAATAAGTAAATTAAACAGCATAAGTAAAATAAGTAAATTAAACCTCATCAGTAAAATAAGTAAATTAAACCTCATAAGTAAAATAAGTAAATTAAACCGCATAAGTAAAATAAGTAAATTAAACCTCATAAGTAAAATAAGTAAATTAAACCTCATGAGTAAAATAAGTAAATTAAACCTCATCAGTAAAATAAGTAAATTAAACCTGATAAGTAAAATAAGTAAATTAAACCGCATAAGTAAAATAAGTAAATTAAACCTCATCAGTAAAATAAGTAAATTAAAGCTCATCAGTAAAATAAGTAAATTAAACCTCATAAGTAAAATAAGTAAATTAAACCTCATCAGTAAAATAAGTAAATTAAACCACATAAGTAAAATAAGTAAATTAAACATCATAAGTAAAATAAGTAATTTAAACCTCATAAGTAAAATAAGTAAATTAAACCTCATAAGTAAAATAAGTAAATTAAACCTCATAAGTAAAATAAGTAAATTAAACCTGATAAGTAAAATAAGTAAATTAAACCTCATAAGTAAAATAAGTAAATTAAACCTCATAAGTAAAATAAGTAAATTAAACCTCATCAGTAAAATAAGTAAATTAAACCTCATAAGTAAAATAAGTAAATTAAACCTCATAAGTAAAATAAGTAAATTAAACCTCATCAGTAAAATAAGTAAATTAAACCTCATGAGTAAAATAAGTAAATTAAACCTCATAAGTAAAATAAGTAAATTAAAGCTCATCAGTAAAATAAGTAAATTAAACCTCATAAGTAAAATAAGTAAATTAAACCTCATCATTAAAATAAGTAAATTAAACCACATAAGTAAAATAAGTAAATTAAACCTCATAAGTAAAATAAGTAAATTAAACCTCATCAGTAAAATAAGTAAATTAAACCTCATAAGTAAAATAAGTAAAATAACCTCATGAGTAAAATAAGTAAATAAAACCTCATGAGTAAAATAAGTAAATTAAACCACATAAGTAAAATAAATAAATTAAACCTCATGAGTAAAATAAGTAAATTAAACCTCATGAGTAAAATAAGTAAATTAAACCACATAAGTAAAATAAGTAAATTAAACCTCATAAGTAAAATAAGTAAATTAAACCGCATAAGTAAAATAAGTAAATTAAACCTCATAAGTAAAATAAGTAAATTAAACCTCATGAGTAAAATAAGTAAATTAAACCTCATGAGTAAAATAAGTAAATTAAACCGCATAAGTAAAATAAGTAAATTAAACCTCATAAGTAAAATAAGTAAATTAAACCTCATGAGTAAAATAAGTAAATTAAACCTCATGAGTAAAATAAGTAAATTAAACCTCATAAGTAAAATAAGTAAATTAAACCTCATGAGTAAAATAAGTAAATTAAACCTCATGAGTAAAATAAGTAAATTAACCCACATAAGTAAAATAAGTAAATTAAACCTCATAAGTAAAATAAGTAAATTAAACCGCATAAGTAAAATAAGTAAATTAAACCTCATAAGTAAAATAAGTAAATTAAACCTCATGAGTAAAATAAGTAAATTAAACTGCATCAGTAAAATAAGTAAATTAAAAACTCATCAGTAAAATAAGTAAATTAAACCTCATCAGTAAAATAAGCAAATTAAACCTCATAAGTAAACTAAGTAAATTAAACCTCATAAGTAAAATAAGTAAATTAAACCTCATAAGTAAAATAAGTAAATTAAACCTCATGAGTAACACAAGTAAATTAAACCACATAAGTAAAATAAGTAAATTAAACCTCATAAGTAAAATAAATAAATTAAACCTCATAAGTAAAATAAGTAAATTAAACCTCATAAGTAAAATAAGTAAATTAAACCTCATCATTAAAATAAGTAAATTAAACCACATAAGTAAAATAAGTAAATTAAACCTCATCAGTAAAATAAGTAAATTAAACCTCATCAGTATTAAAATAAGTAAATTAAACCTCATAAGTAAAATTAGTAAATCAAACCACATAAGTAAAATAAGTAAATTAAACCTCATAAGTAAAATAAGGAAATTAAACCTCATAAGTAAAGCCAAGTAAATTAAACCTCATAAGTAAAATAAGTTAATTAAACCTCAGTGTAAAATAAGTAAATTAAACCTCATGAGTAAAATAAGTAAATTAAACCACATAAGTAAAATAAGTAAATTAAACCTCATAAGTAAAATAAGTAAATTAAACCTCATCAGTAAAATAAGTAAAATAAACCTCATCAGTAAAATAAGTAAATTAAACCTCATAAGTAAAATAAGTAAATTAAACCTCATAAGTAAAATAAGTAAATAAAACCTCATGAGTAAAATAAGTAAATTAAACCACATAAGTAAAATAAGTAAATTAAACCTCATAAATAAAAATAAGTAAATTAAACCTCATAAGTAAAATAAGTAAATTAAACCTCATAAGTAAAATAAGTAAATTAAACCGCATCAGTAAAATAAGTAAATTAAACCTCATAAGTAGCATAAGTAAATTAAACCTCATAAGTAAAATAAGTAAATTAAACCTCATCAGTAAAATAAGTAAATTAAACCTCATAAGTAAAAAAAGTAAATTAAACCTCATAAGTAAAAAAAGTAAATTAAGCCTCATCAGTAAAATAAGTCAATTAAACCTCATCAGTAAAATAAGTAAATTAAACCTCATAAGTAAAAAAAGTAAATGAAACCTCATCAGTAAAATAAGTCAATTAAACCTCATAATTAAAATAAGTAAATTAAACCCATTAAGTAAAATAAATAAATTAAACCTCATTAGTAAAATAAGCAAATTAAACCTCATAAGTGAAATAAGTAAATTAAACCTCATAAGTAAAATAAGTAAATTAAACCTCATCAGTAAAATGAGTAAATTCAACCTCATAAGTAAAATAAGTCAATTAAACCGCATAAGTATAAGTAAATTAAACCACATAAGTAAAATGCGTAAATTAAACCTCATAAGTAAAAAAAGTAAATTATACCTCATAAGTAAAAAAAGTAAATTAAGCCTCATAAGTAAAATAAGTCAATTAAACCTCATCAGTAAAATAAGTAAATTAAACCTCATCAGTAAAATAAGTCAATTAAACCTCATAATTAAAATAACTAAATTAAACCCTTTAAGTATAATAAATAAATTAAACCTCATAAGTAAAATAAGTAAATTAAACCTCATAAGTAAAAAAAGTAAATGAAACCTCATAATTAAAATATGTAAATTAAACCACATTAGCAAAATAAGTAAATTAAACATCGTGAGGGAACAAACCTATCAAGGTTTCACATAAATAGATCTTCAGGGAACGTTCTCTGAAGAACCGTTTAGGTGTAACCTTGGTAGGTTTGTTGGCTCACGAGTTTTAATTTACTTATATATATATATATATATATATATATATATATATATATATTTTATATAACATTTTATATAACATTTATATAAATATATATATATATATATATATATATATATAACATTTTACCTCCAAAACTCCTCCTACTCAACTCCCTTCTAATCTATCCAGAAACTACTAGCATAGCAGATCTTGAAAACAATCTCAATAACATTGAACCTACCATACACTTTATATTCGAAACTGAATCAATAAAATGGCTATCCGATTTAAGAAAATTCGATGCATTTCATATATATATATATATATATATATATATATATATATATATATATATATATATATAAGTAAAGTGTACCTAGTGAGCCAACAAACCTACCAAGGTTTCACCTAAGCGGATCGTCAGGGAAAAATTGGCTCACTGTGTATACTTTACTTATTCTACTATGCTTAAATACTGAATGCTTTTTTGTTAGTTGATTACTCAACTAGGGTTTTTTCTTTGGGCTAAGTGCTGACACGGTCCGAATCCCTTTGGCTGATGTTCATATGCTTCGCTCTTTCTTTTTTTACAACCACTTTTTCCTTCCATGAGGTGGGTTTTTCGGAACGTGTATAGTTATAAGTTTGTGTTTATATATATATATATATATATATATATATTCAGTTGGATTAGTGTGTGTTTCTGACCCTGGGTTTCACGCTTTTGCGATCGTCAATAAATGTTAATAAATAAATGTCCACTTCAGGGACTTTGCAATACAAAAGAAGTCATTTACATGACTTAAATGGCCAAAATAAAATATATTAGGGATCAATCAAAGACACCTTTAAGACCAGGTGGTTCAATCACAATTCTACAATCAAAATAGAAAACATAAAAACTGTACAAAATTGGCTAGCTACGTGTGGAAATTAAAATCAAAATATGGAAAAGACCCAGACATAAGGTGGAGTATAGTAAAAACAGCAAAGTCTTACAACGGTGGCAAAATATGTAGACTGTACCAAGACGAAAAGTTAGAGATTATGCTATTCCCAAACAAAACGAACTATTGAATGAAAGAACGAAAATTATGAATTAGTGTAACCATACTAAAAAATACCTATTAGATTTATACAACAATTGATGAAAACGTTAAATTTCAGGTAATTTTAAAAATTGTGCGTTTAAAAATTCCCTGTCACGTGTGCGTTCAAAAAATTAACCGTTACGTGAGCGTTCTTAAAAAAACGGAAATTGGTAAAGTCAGTTATTGAAAATCGCCTGAAAACACGCTCATGGTAGAAACCTGGGTCACGTAATCTCTCGTTTACAAATAGAAATTATTCAAAAGTTCTACAATATAATTGTATTGAACACTTTTCAAAACAAATGTGCTCTGGTCTTATTCTATTATGAACCAAAGTAAGTAATTAAACAATATATATATATATATATATATATATATATATATATATATATATATATATATATTCGTGTAAAATCCTTTGTTAAATAAAGACGGAAGTTGACGATATTTCGCCTGAAATAGGCCATATTTCCGATTTACCATGAAATAACATGTCTGTCTTAATTTTTTTTTAATATTTGCTCTATATTTATTTATATGCATATATGTTTAGAGCTCTCTTATGTACAGGATACTGCTTTGGATTCTTCTATACCCACACTTCATGCTAATAGATAGATAGATAGATAGATAGATAGATAGATAGATAGATAGATAGATAGATAGATAGATAGATAGATCAAACTCACATAAATCTAATGAATATGTTTGGTCTATCACTAATATTGAGAGCTTTCAAATAAGTACCATGAATATATAATATATAAATAATATAATATACATAACAAATTGCATATATATATATATATATATATATATATATATATATATGCATACACATTTCACACACACACACACACACAGACATATATATATATATTTAAGAAAAAACAGAAGGGAGAGAAAATGCAAAATTGATATTTTTTTGTAAGGCAAATACCTGAATTTAGACTCCAGATTTGGAGTTGATATTTTTGCCAACTTATTCGATCTGGAATATAAGTTATCTTAAAAAAAATTTAATCTCGGAATAAATGTTAACACATATACACACAAACAGGAATGAGTAATTAGTTATTCGTTATATATGTAATGATATATATATATATATATAGTGTATCGAGGCAGCATATAAATTTCCAAACATATGCTGTTAAATAAAAGAGACAATGAATGTCTAATATGTTTAATCATGAGCCATTCTAAACGTCGTATTTTGGATTTAATTTCAGTTGAAAATAAAGATAAAAATTCTCCAACATTTGGATAATTTTTTATTAATTTGGTTCTAAGCTTTCGGCTTACATGAACCATCTTAAGAGAGGTTATTAAGACGGTAAAACAATAATATTCACCATCACCGACGATTAAACATAATAGACATTCATTGTCTCTTATATTTAACAGTATATGTTTAGAATATATATATATATATATATATATATATATATATATATATATATATATATATATCAGAAAAGAGAGAGGGGAGAGAAAATGTAAAAATGATCATTTTTGTAAGACAGATACCTGAATTTGGACTCCAGATTTGGAGTTGATATTTTTGCCAACTTATCAAGTGCATCGATCTGGAATATAAGTTATCTTAAAAAAATTAATTTTTAAGAAGTAAATGAATTAACATCACTAACCTGCAGACGTAATTATGGACACAAGATTGGGGAATAACGATTTCTTAGAAAATTACAAGTGAAAAGTAGGTCTGATTCTCATCGGTTGTCTTAAACATGTTAAATAACTAAACTAAGAGTTAAAAAGAACTTCGCATATCATATCGCTTATCACTTGCATAAATTGAAACTCTGAAGCCTGTGATTAGATATTTTAAAACTTCATGCCAAATGTGCGCATGCGTTAGACATATTATTGTCGCTTTCTTCCGGCTCAGAAATTAGCTGTTCTTATTTGGCTTCTAGTTTGATGAGTGAAAATTACATAGTTGAAAAGTTATGAAAAACTTAGCCATTTTGAAACTGTTGAAATCACACGCGATATAAAAGTTAGGGTTGGGTGCCAAGAGGGGAATAAATTGGCATTTATATATTGATCTGTGTCGCAATTGGTAGTTTATCACGCCCAAGTTCCACTCGATCAGACATTTGCAGTTACGACACGCAACGCTAGTTCCACTAAGTCGAACCAATTTCATTTCTTCAATATATAAGACAATTCCATTCAGATTGTTTTTTTTTATTTTTTATTTTTCGAAGAAGTGTAGATTTTGTAGAAAAATAATCTCCCGTAGTTGCTTTACTGAGCACGACAAGCTTAACCTATTCTAGTCAAGTGTCAAACATTATCTATCTTCAGACTGATGTCTATATCACGTAGAAAAACCCGTTACACGATCAGCAAAGTTAAGAAATATCAAGTTTCAATTCCCGTTGCTTTCATTGCATTCGGTTGCGAGCAAATATCCAAAGGAAATTTATGAATTCATATAACCCAGTTATATTAGTTAGGGATTAATAAGACTCCTCCCCAGAAAAAAAACTTCTGCAATCTAAAAATATTTTCTGGCTTTAAATAACCTGTAAAAAGTTGATAAGTCGTAAAGAATTAATCATTCTATCCTGCTTATCCTCACTTCGTAAAATATCTTTTTTCATGCATATCACAAACTCCAGTCAGAAAAGAATAAAGTGATAGCCGTGATACTCGAAAGAGACATGACTGGCCAGGCCAAATATTTTTGCACAGCAGGTTGCCATTACATTCTGCTGTAGACTGGTCGCCAACCAAGGCTATAGAACAAAATCTATTATTTCCTATTTCTATCTGCTCCTCTTACCTTCATTCAGTCAGTCATTCAAGTGACATACATGATATACGGTTGGGTGATCATGTCTCGAAATTGACTTGACTGACTGAGCAAAAGATTTTCCTGCAGTGGGTTGCCGTTACTTTCTGCAGTAGACTAGTTGCCAACCAAGGCTATAAAACCCAATCTATTATTTCCTATTTTCATCTGCTCCACTTACCTTCATTCAGTCAGTCATTCAAGTTCCATACGTGACATAGGCTTGGGCGATCATGTCTGAAAAGAGACATAACTGACTAGAGAGAACATTTTCCTGCAGTAGTTGGCATTAATTTTTGCGGTACACTGGTTGCCAACCAAGGTTATAGAACCCAACTTAATATTTCCTATTTTCATTTGCTCCTTTTACCTTCATTCAGTCGGTCATTCAAGTGCAAAACGTTATATACGCTTGGGCGCTCATGTCTTGAATGAGACATGACAGACTGGGCAGAAGATTTTCCCGAAGTATGTTGCTATTCATTTTTGTGGTAGACTGGTTGCTAACCAAGGCTATAGAACCCAATCTGTCCTGCTATTAAAACTATAGCTGGAAGGAGAAGCAATGGATTGACTTTCCTAAGTGTATTTGTGTGTAAGTGAATGAAACGAATTCAACTGGAATTCGAACTTGGCTCTCCGATTTCTCGTTCCCGGCCGATATCCACTGCGCTGCATTGCATATCTCATTCGGTATAAGCGTGTTAAAATTAGTACAATTTCTTTGAGTGTTTCTCAAACGGTGTATTGGTAGCAAATTATTATTAAAACAAGTATCCCGAATTACAGAGGTAAATCACATTCATTATTCCGGTGTTATAACAAATTCAGTTCAGATAGTTTTATTTCTTGTGAACCATACTTCCAAGTGGATGCTTCTCTGAAAACTACAATCTAAACATCTTCAAAACAAGTGCCAGTTGTTTTGGGTCATCATAGTACGAAGTTAAGCAATAACGAACGCGGTTTGTACTTAGATGAGGAACTGCTTGGGAAGACGATTTAAGCCGCCTTATACAATACAACATAAGCTTCAATTTTAAATAAGCTATAATAGGTTTGTTTTGTTTCGTTTGATTTATTTTATTTTACGGTATAACAACCTCAATGGGTTATTTAATGCCGACAAGTTATTTTAGGATAGATTCGTATAAATGGAATATGTATTCTTTGTAAGAAATCATTTTGTAGATCGGGTTTCATCGACAGAAAAATGTATTACTGATTATTTTTTCTTCAAAAATGTGTTGATAATATTTTTATTATAAAATATATTTTTCTACTTAGTATTTTGGTTTTAGTTTAGGTGATTATCTATTTGCCAAAACCTGGGTCGATAACAGGGTGGACCTGGGAACAACTGCAATTAAAAGGGGGTTCCAAATCCTTCAAAATCTCATGATCAAAGATTCACTTTTGGATATACTTTATCCTAATGTCTTGACACAATGTATAAGACTAATCAATCATATTTCATTCATGCCATATGACATATTCATCATAAACCTTTTAACACTAACAGAAAATATTACATGAAGGTATTTGGAGAGATTCAGTCAGTCATATAACATACGTGATACAACCTTCGGCGATCATGTCTCGAAAGACTACGCAGAAGATTTTTCTGCAGTAGGTTGCCATAATAAAAATGTTTGCCAAGTTGGTGAAGGAATTAATGAATGAAAATAAGTAATAAATAAAAGCTAGACATTAGAAGAGAAAAAGTGAGAGAGAAGGGAAATTAATCTAAAAAAATAAGATTGAGGAATACGGAATTCAGAATGGAAAAAAAAATAAAAGACTAACAGAAAATATTACATGAAGGTATTTGGAGAGATTCAGTCAGTCATATAACATACGTGATACAACCTTCGGCGATCATGTCTCGAAAGACTACGCAGAAGATTTTTCTGCAGTAGGTTGCCATAATAAAAATGTTTGCCAAGTTGGTGAAGGAATTAATGAATGAAAATAAGTAATAAATAAAAGCTAGACATTAGAAGAGAAAAAGTGAGAGAGAAGGGAAATTAATCTAAAAAAATAAGATTGAGGAATACGGAATTCAGAATGGAAAAAAAAATAAAAGAAGCGTAAATGAAAAAGGAATCTCAAGTAGAACTACCAAATAAAGGAAAGTGTGGAGAGTCATTAATGCTAATATCCTGAACGGTTTACTCAAATAAGATTTGTATCGGTCACCGATGACTGACTGGGCAGAACATTAACCCGCAGTAGGTTGCCATTACTTTCTGCAGTAGACTGATTGTCAGCCAATGTTATAGAATCCAATCTGTCCTGTTATTTGACTCATAGCTAGAGGGGGAACAGATGTATTATATTATTGTGTAGTAATAAGTGGGGGATCAGTTTATTACTTTATAACAATATAAAACTGATCTCCCACTTTATGCCTAGCAGAAGCCTAAATCATGTTTTCAACTATTATATTCAGTCTGTCAGTTAAGTCACATACGTGATACACGCTTTGGGTGATCATGTCTCGAAAGAGGCATGACTGACTGGGCAAAATATTATTCCACAATAGGTTGCCAGCACTTTTTTCGGTAAACTGGTTGCCAACTGAAGCTATAGAACCTATTTTTTCTGCTATTTAACCCATAGTTGAAGAAGGAAGCGACGGATTAATTCCTTTCTTTTTTGCGTATATGTGAATGCAACAAATTCAACTGAAATTTGAACCCAGCTCTCCGATTTCTCGTTCCGAGCCGATATCCACTGCACCACAACGCACTTCGGAGAAAACACGATACAGCTAACAGCGTTGTCGAAAAGTAAAGATTCGATCTCTTGCTTTTTTCTAAAGAATTCTTGATTTTACACCTTTATGCAAAAAATATATAAACACCTGTTTTAGTATTCCTTCTTTCAACATAAGGACAATTTTAGACCCACTGGAGTGACAGGGTGTAAATGATTTCTATTTTTTCCTTACATTAGTTCATTTGCAAAACATAACACTTATCGATTACTGTGAACCAACTTTACAATTTTAAAAATGACTTATCCACGACTATCGGTTCGACGATTACCATTTTAAAGATTCCGATGGTTAGTAATGTAACTTAAAATATTAATTTTCTCCTTTATCGTCATTAAGTTAGGAAAGACTCAAGGTTGAAACTGATTTCGTTTTTATTTTCCCGTTTCTTACCTAGAAACCATTAAGAGCATTTTGAACGCCTTAGTAATTATCTTTCTGATTCATTAAGATGATTGAATACGAAAAAAATGGTAGCATATTCCTATTTGGTTGTTCGGAAGATAATGACCGATTTTAGAATTAACTTTTTGTGTTCTAATATATTATCATAATACTTGCATATATATGAGCCAATTAAGCGCCATGCGTGATACACACTTGGGCGATCATGTCTCGAAGACACATGACTAACTGGGCAAAATATCTTCCAAACAACAAGAGATAACACATAAATATTACTGTAAACAAACTTGACAATTTTAAAAACGACTTATTCACGGCTATCGAATCGATGATTACCAATTTGACGATAAACCATTTTAAAGATTCAGATGGTTAATAATGTAACTTAAAATATTAATTTTCTCCTTTATCGTCATTAAGTTAGGAAAGACTCAAGGTTGAAACTGATTTCGTTTTTATTATCCCGTTTCTTACCTAGAAACCATTAAGAGCCTTTTGAACGGCTAAATAATTATCTTTCCGATTCCTTAAGACGATTGAATACGAAATCACATGTGGCATATTTATATTTAGATGTTCGGAAGATAATTAAGAATTAAGAATTAACTTTTTCTGTTCTAATATATTACAATAATACTTGCATATACACTACCGACCATAAGTTTGGGACCACCCACATTTTTAGCAGAATCAAATTTGCCTAGTTTGTATGTTTTTGTTATTCTTATGCAAATATCAAGCAAAAAAAAAAGTATTCTTTTCAAATTTAAAGTAAACATTTACTCAGTTTGCTACTTGACATCTCATATTATGATTAAGTTTTTGCCGAAACTTCAGATTTATTCAGAGATTATAATTACGGTATAATTTATTTTTGTAAACCATATTACTACGGTATAAATGGCTAACAGATTAGCGTTGAAGAAAGAGCTCAGGTTGAAATTCTTTTGGAAGAAGGATATTCTGAATTATGCCTATTAAACAATGGCGTGCATTATTGCCTTCAACGTGAAACTGAGTTAAATATTGACAGAAAAAGATCTGGTAGGTCCAGAGTAACATCTATTGTAGAGGATAGGCACTTGATCATATCTAGCAAGAGTAATAGAAAACAAACTGCTCTGGAATTAACAATTGAAATGAATTCTACTCGGCAGCATGCAGTATCTGTTACTACTGTTAAGAGACGACTTCATTCTGCTGGGTTTAAATGCAGTGTAGCAGTTAAGAAACCACTATTAAAGAAGGAGAATAAGGGATTATATTGCAGTTCCAAATGAGCTTCCTAAAAATGAACAAATGTTATTAAATGCTTGCAGGATGATTGGAAATCATTTTCACCAACTTATTTTTATAAGCTATTAGAAAGAATGCCAAGGATTTGCTCTTCAGTAATAATAGTAGTGCTAATCTCTTTCTGAGAGCAGGTAAAAATATTTACTGGGACATTAGGTTTATAATTCCCAAAAATTGATGCACTGATGTCCCCAGGATATCTGTCCTAGTCATTGATTGAATCAAGTTACTTTATTCAATGAATTTTAAGTTCAGTATATGAAATAGGTCGGAGTGTACAACAGCCGAAATGTAGCGAATATGGCAACAAAGATGAGGACAACAATCCGTACAATGTAAATATTTTTTTGTTATTATATGCTTTCAGGCTGTTGGCGATCATGGCTCACCATAATTTCGTACTTTTTTAAGTCTTAGCTCGTTTTATATTTTTACTACATATACATTTACTGTTTTACTCGCAGATTTGTCATCATCTTACATCAGTTTTCCTTCGTCTCCCTTGCCATCTATATATCTTGTGATGGCTTCTGCTCCGATGAGCTTAGATCACTGGTGCCGCCTAAGCACGAATTTACACGAGATACTAGATTAGCAACTATGTCCCACCCTTTTACAGTTAAACAGATAAGATGTAACCGTAAATTCTACTCCAACAGCTTCTTTTCTCGCGTTTCCCGCCTGTGGAACTCCCTTCCACAAGTCTGCTTTCCCGACAGCTACAATCTCCAGGTGTTTAAATGTAGGGTCAATAGACACCTCCTCTCCCTCTAACTCTCAATTATTCTCAGAACACTCTCATCTACCCAACCCTCATTCTCGGTATCCCTACCCGCCTATCACCCACCCTCTGACATTTCCTATATTTAACCATTCTCAGTATCCCTACCCGCCTATCACCCACCCTCTGACATTTCCTATATTTAACCATTCTCGGTATCCCTACCCGCCTATCACCCACCCTCTGACATTTCCTATATTTAACCATTCTCGGTATCCCTACCAGCCTATCACCCACCCTCTGACATTTCCTCTATTTAATCATCCTTTCTCCACTCTATGTAGCCCCCTGCGCAGTAGTGGCAGTGACATGCCTTGCTCGGGGTGAAACGCTTATAAAAAAAAATATGTCAAAATCTTCAAGCCTTCTCTTGTACTGAACAGAACGTTATCGCTAAAACGATTTAAAAGAAAATAACATATTTAAGATTTTGCAGATATGGCCACGCACAGATCTTCCAGCTGAAAAAAAAATCAAAAAGAAATATACATGCAATAGTATATAATATATAATACATATACATATAAAAATATATAGTATATAATATAATATAATAATATATAATATATAATACATAAACATATAATATATAATACATATAATATATAATATAAAATATAATAATATGAAATATTTGATACATACACCAATATGAGAACGGAAAAATATAATATATACATATAATATATAATATATACATATAATGTATTATATATATATATATATATATATATAATCCATATTCATATAATATATATAATCCATATACATATAATATATATAATCCATATACATATAATATATAATACATATAATATATACATATAATATATAATATGATATATAATATATACAATATATAATACATATAATATATACATAATATAATAATATATAATATATAATACATATACCAATAAAAGAACAGAAAAATATATTTGAAAATGATCCACATTGATCTTTCAAAAATGCTTATAATCGCGTGTTTTTGACATCACCCTTCTGCGAGTGTCTAGCATTTCCCGATGTATGCCAGGCGACCGTATTGGCTACCCTCTAAATTTCTCTCTTTCTACATTCTGTATTTATCTTTCTCCTTTAAAGAATATTTCATGAAAACTGACTTAGAGAAGACACAGGAAATAAATATTTACAACTGTGAGTGGTCACATCAAAGACATCTGGACTTTAACTGTACCCCCGGTCCTACATACAACGTTATCGTCTTTACTTCTTTCATACATTGTTACTTAATTTTCTCTTGTACATGACTATCATGAACGCTTTTTACTAACTGTTTACCCGGTTAAAATCCAGCAAGAAAATATTACAAATACCAAAACATGAAATAACTATATATATATTAAACATAGCAAAGTAAAATACGTGGAACTCTGTTAGTAGAACGAATAAATACGTCTAAGAAAGTAATACAGTAATTCGGGACTCGCAATGATAATACGGTAGCAGACTTGGCTATCTCTGCCTATCGTTCTCTGCTGATCTCTCTATGAGCTCTCACTCTCTGGTTATCTCACTGATCTGAGCTCTTCTCTTGTGAGGGGAAGTATATGTAGTTGTAGGAAGAGTTGTATTGGGTGATGCCACCATGACACTAACCTTGTACCAGACAAATTAACATTACTATCAGTTTGTATATTACTGAATTATATATTTTTTATATATCATCTTGATTTTTCTTGTTTTCACACATTTTCTATAGTGTGCTAAACTTAACAAACCAACCAATGAAATGTAACAGCAATTTCTACTCCAACAGCTTCTTGTCTCGCACTTCCCGCCTGTGGAACTCCCTTCCGCATGCTTGCTTCCCCGACGGCTATAACCTCCAGGAGTTTAAATGTAAGGTCAATAGACACCTCCTAACACACTAACCCTCCCATTCTCTCCAACTCTCCCCCTATGTACATCCTAACTCGTTTATCACCCTGTGTAAACCCCTGCGCTATAGTGGCAGTGGAATGCCTTGCTTGGGGTGACATGATTAAAAAAAATCAAACCAAATCACACACACACACGCACACACACACACATGCATACACACACACACACTTCACTATAAACTGGAGAGAAGAATCTACTATAAATTTGTAACTGTCCACAATCAGTCAGTTAAGTGCCATACGGGATACACGCTTGGACGATCATGTCTCGAAAGAGACATGACTGACTGGGCAGAAGATTATCCCGCATTAGGTTGCCATTGCTTTCTGCGGTAGACTGGTTGCCGACCTAGGCTATAGAACCCAATCTGTCCTGTTATTTGACTCATAGGTAAAGGGAAAAGAAATCTATTATATTATTATGTAGTAATTAGTGGGGGATCGGTTTCCTATTGTTATGAAGTAATAAACTGATCCCCCACTTTATGACCAATATAAGCCTTAATCATTATTCCAACTATTATATTCAGTCAGTCAGTTAAGTGCCATACGTGATAGACGCTTGGGCTATCATATCTGGAAAGAGTGTAGCCGTATGGTTAATGTTTCTTGGTTCGGCCTTGTGTCTTACTTAACCAAAACTCCCTACAGCTTACAAATCTTATGCAGAATATATCGTCAGAATTATTATCAGAAGGTTTTCACCAGAAGGTTGTTTGTCGGCAGGTTGGAATATGTGGAATTGTATGGAATAGCGTAAGAAGAATAAAATATACATTTTGCATTTTAAAATAGAAATTTATCAAAGGGAAAGACTAACATAAGTTGTAAGAGTTAATGTTCAATTAGAAACATTATTAAGAGGTTAAGAGTAGAGTTCGTAGAAAATGTTTGTGGTATTAACTGTTGAAAGAGATAAGGAGAAAGAGAAAGAGGACAATGTCCGGGTCGCTTGAAGTTGCGTTACATTGTAGATGTTTGTCTCACGGCTCCCAATGACTCTCTCTTTCGCTGTTCCAATCTCTGACTCTTTACTGACGCTGAGGTCATTTATCCAGTCTTTTTTAATTTAGCACTGGATCTCTAAGTCCTCAAGTCGGGCAAGTCGCTCCCATTGGTCGAAAATCATTTTAACACCTAATCATAAGTTTTTTCCTCACCAGAAGGTTGTTTGTCGGCAGGTTGGAATGTGTGGAATAGTGTAAGAATAAAATATGAATTTTTCATTTTAATATTGAATTTTATTAAAAGGATACAATACCATAAGTTGTAGGAGTTAATATGAAATTAGAAACATTATTAAGAAGTTCGTGTTCAATGAGAAAGTTAAAGGTATCAAGATTTGTAGAAAATGTACGTAGTAGTAATTGTTGAAAAAGTATATGCGTATGTACGTATGTATTGTTCGTAAGAGTGTCTTTTGAAGAAGAGGAAGAATTAAAAGGAATCAGCACGCGAGAATGAAAGAGAAAGAAGACGTTTGTCCGAGATGACTTGAAGTTTCTCTCGTTACATTTTAGCTTTTCGTCTTTGCTGCTTCCATCCCTGAGTGACTGACACTCATCGGGGCCCTTTTATTGTCATTAGATTTTTCGCACTGACTCGCGAAATTCTCAAGTCTTGCAAGTCGCTCCCATTGGTCAAAAATCAATTTAACACCCACTTGCGAAATCTGGTTTCGACTTTTTCTTTAAGCACATGGTCAGTCCTTTTGCTATTTGGGAAAAGCCAGGATTTCACACGTCATTGTGAATTTTTGTAAAAGTGAAGAAGAAGGTTGATTTATTTCTTAATTTCTGATTTCACTACAAGAGACATGACTAAATGGGCAGAATGTTTCTTCGCAATAAGTTGCTAGTACTTTCTGCAATGGACTGGTTGCCAAACAAGGCTACAAAATCTAATTTATTCTGTTATTTAACACCTAGCTGGGGAGAGAATCGGCGGATTAATACCTTTCCCGAGGGTATATGTGCATAAGTGAATGAAACGAATTCAACTAAAATTCGAACTCAACTCTCCGATTTCTTGTCCGTAGTCGATATCCTCCGCACCACAAACGCACATTTCACGGGCCATCATATTCTCCTCATTTTGTTTTCATTTCTGCTTTCTATATTCTGTTCATGATATTCTCAGCATCTTCTGCAGGAAATCTTTGTCACCTCTTTTGCTATAATGTTGAAGGATTGATGTCGCATAGCAGTACAGTCCTCGTGCTTTTGCAATCTCGAAACATTCAAAATCTTTTAATAATCTGTTTAGATTTTCGAACAGTGCGTTCACAATGCGCCTTCCGATTTCAGTGGCATATGATCCGTCATTCGTTAAATATCTCTTTACAAATCTCCAATTTATAGCTCGCATCTTGGGCCGTTCGTCTTGTTGACAGCTGTACATTCAAATTTCTTGATTCCGTATTCTGTTGAATAATTGAAATGACGGATTGCGTAATGTTGACCCGGGCGAAAAGAAGCGGAACACGGTCGGTCGTAACTTGACCTAGCTAAAACTGAAGAGAATGAAATTGATTTTTTAAGCAAACTGAGAAAAGATGTAGAAATGGAAATCGGTTTGAGTTATTAAGTCAGTTAAGTGCCATACGTGAAACACGGTTGGGCGATCATGTCTCGAAAGAGACATGAGATTTGACTCATAGCTATATGCGGAAGATATGGATTATATTATTAAGTAGTAAATAGTGGGGGACCAGTTTATTACTTCAAAACAATAGAAAACTGATCCCCCACTTTATGACCAAGAAATGCGTTAATCATGTTTTCAGTTATTATATTCAGTCAGTCAGTTAAGTGCTATACGTGAAACACGCTTGGGCGATCATGTCTCTTTTGAGACATGAGATTTGACTCATAGCTATATATTTTTTTTTTTTTAATCATTTCACCACGAGCAAGGCAGAAACGCCACTGATGTGCAGGGGGTTACATAAATGTAAAAAGATTAATTAGAAAAGAGTGAGGAGTACAAGCTAGTTAGAAAGGAACAATAGAAAGCTGAGAAAGCAGGTGCAATGACAGATACATGGTCGGAGAGAAAGGGAAGATTATACAGGGGAGGGGAGAGAGCTAGAGGCCAGTGGTTAGTAGGTGAGTATTAACTTTGCTTTTAAATTTCTGGAGGTCGTAGCCGTCAGGAAAGCAAGAATACGGGAGTGAGTTCCACAGGCGGGAAGTGCGAGAGAGGAAGCTGCAGGAGTAGAATTGTCGTCTGCGTTTGGCTAACCTGACTGTGAATGGGTGGGACCCAGTTGCCAGTCTGGTTGAACGGGTAAACACCTGTTGAGGAGGCATCAGTGACTTAAGCTCATCCGAGCAGAAGCCATGAAAGTATTTATAGAAGAGACAGAGGGAGGCCACATTTCGACGATGGGAAAGTGGCTGCAGACGAGTCGCCAGATCAGTACCTATCACATTACAGACTCTCCTTTGGAGCTTGTCAAGAACACTGAGGAGAACGGCAGGGGCACCTGACCATAAATGTGCGGAAGATATGGATTATATTATTAAGTAGTAAATTGTGGGGGACCAGTTTATTACTTCAAAACAATAGAAAACTGATCCCCCATTTTATGACCAGAAAATGCGTTAATCATGTTTTCAGTTATTATATTCAGTCAGTCAGTTAAGTGCTATACGTGAAACACGCTTGGGCGATCATGTCTCGAAAGAGACATGAGATTTGACTCATAGCTATATGCGGAAGATATGGATTATATTATTAAGTAGTAAATAGTGGGGACCAGTTTATTACTTCAAAACAATAGAAAACTGATCCTCCACTTTATGACCATAAAATGCGTTAATCATGTTTTCAGTTATTATATTCAGTCAGTCAGTTAAGTGCTATACGGGAAACACGCTTGGGCGATCATGTCTCTTTTGAGACATGAGATTTGACTCATAGCTATATGCGGAAGATATGGATTATATTATTAAGTAGTAAATAGTGGGGGACCAGTTTATTACTTCAAAACAATAGAAACTGATCCCCCACTTTATGACCAGAAAATGCGTTAATCATGTTTTCAGTTATTATATTCAGTCAGTCAGTTAAGTGCTATACGTGAAACACGGTTGGGCGATCATGTCTTGAAAGAGACATTACTGACTGGGCAGAAGATTATCTTGCAGTAGGTTACCATTGTTTTCTGCGGTAGATTATTTGCCAGCCAAGGCTATAGAACCCAATCTGTCCTGTTAGTTAACCAATACCAGGAAGGAAGAGACTGTTTAATACCTTTCCTAAGGGTATTTGCGTGTAAGTGAATACAATGAATTCAACTGGAATTCGAACTCGGCTCTCTGATTTCTCGTTCCGAGCCGATATACATTGCACAACAACGCACGCCCTAAATGGAGCGCAGGTACATTAGACTTCTATCTACTTCAACCAAAAATATTATAAGAAAGTTTTGTAATTTGCTTGAAGCGTTGTGTATATTAGCATTGTGTCTATTAGAAATATGGTTAGGTTTTGAAGGCTGTAACATTGCGTTTAGTAGCAACACGCTGCCCAAAACCATCAGGAGCGCCTACTTCCCGGCATGCCTCAAATTACCAAGTCACAAACAATCGCTGGACTGCTTGCATGAGTTCTGCATAATCTTTCATCTTAATAATAACATCAACGTTTTGACGATGAAAAACCACATATCAAAGCAGACTGATACTATCAGACCATAAAGGTCCCAACTATCAGTCACACTTTACACACCATTCTATCAAGCACTCTTCCCATCTGCCCGACCCTCATCCTCGCTATCCTTACTCATCTGTCACCTTTCTCCTGACATTCCCTATGTCTATCCACTCCTTCTCTTTACTTTCCCCTATGTAGCCCCATGCGCAATAGTGGCAGTGGAATGCCTTGCTTGGGGTGAGATGATTAAAAAAAAAATATTACAGGCGATATGAATATATTTTTAATATCGTCTGCCACCACTGGAGTGAAAAGAAAAACTTAAGGCTTTTGCTCAGAAAATTAGGTACAGACAAACACACTAAGTTTGTAGATTATATTCTTCCAAAAAAGACGAACGATTTAACGACTAGGCAGTGACAGGCCTCACTGAGCTATTTAGCCCCCAAATCTTGTTGTTCCATAAAAGGTGGAAATGCCTTAATCTCGTGAAAGACGAAACGAGAACTATTCAACATTTCATCTTAATAATAACATCAACGTTTTGACGATGAAACTTTACTTTCAATAAGTTTGAAGCCTTCTTCATTACACCATGATGTTCGTTAGAAAAGATTATAAAAAAAACTTCAAAAAAATAATTACAAAAATAAAAAAACACAAAATGAAGTAAAATGAAATACTAGAAGTATACGCACATAAACAATAAACATGCACACACACGCACATAAACACGCACGCACGCACGCACACACACACACACGCACACAATAGTCACAGAAAGCCCTCTTCCGCTTTGGCAGGAGACAAACTAACGGTCAGTTCAACACACACTTAAATAAACCACATATCAAAGCAGACTGATACCATCAGACCATAAAAATCCCAACTATCAATCACACTTTACACACCATAAACACACACACACATACATACTCTAGCACAGTTACACCACCCCACTCACACACTACAATTAACGACAGAAGCAGCAGCCAGGAAGGACCATGTGTTGAAAGTCACGGTCTCAAACACAATCGCCCTAACATTTTGAAGATTTGATTTTAATCTCAAAATATTGATGCATAATAAATAGGCGATATTTACATTCCTTTATTTTACTAAACGCATTGTGGTAGCCTTCAAAACCTAACCATATTCCAAAAATATTATGTTTTATCTCGGTCAGTATTTCGCAAACTTTTTGAGCAACAACACACCTCGGTGTCAAAGAAAATATCACTGCACACTTACCAACAATTTAAGGTTATTGTAGTTAACCCTTTGTTGCATACTGGTTACAATTGTAACCAATATGCAACAAAGGGTAAAGAAATGTTACAATAGTAACCCATATTTTCTTCATTCCTTATTCATTTGCACACACACACACACACACACACACATATATATATATACATACATGTATATGTGTGTGTGTTTGTGTGTGTGTGTATGTGTGTGTGTGTATATATTAAAATACTCTCAAATGGAGGGCATCAGTTTAAAAATAAATAAAAAAGAGGCAAAGCCTACACATTTCGTTTCCTGAAGAATTTTATCAACAAATTACCTTTATAAAATCCTTCAAATGACAAAACACGTTGACTAAGTACATATTTTTGTCTGGTTGCTTCCTTTATATATATATATATAGAGAGAGAGAGAGTGAGAGAGAGAGAGAGAGTTTATAAAGGAAAATTCAACACGTCATATTAGTTATAAACTATAGTTCATTTTAATGAGCTTAATTAGCTCATATCATCAGACTCTTTTATAATATTTCCTCCATCTGGCATAAAATTTCTGCCGGAATGAACGTTTTCTTAAAATGAAGAGGGAACATAACAGAAATAATAATAATAAACATAAGATTACAAACAAATAAATAAATGACAATAAATGTGAGGGGAAGGAGGAAGGAAAGAAGAGAGATAGAGTCCAGTTCCAATTATGGGTAGTATCCGTTTGAAATTATTTTGACCGTCTTAAATGGCATGACCGCCGAAAAAAAAGCAATTCCCCTGACTTTAGGCGTCTATTTGACCCCATCAGTTCAACCCACTTACTTATACTAACTTTTATCCACATATACCTATGTGTACATTCTCACATATACTTATCCTGTGATTTTGTTTAAGTTTGTATATCCACGGATTACTTTTTTTTATCACCGGGTAAGTATATTTCTAACAACAGTTGGAAAAAGGTTACAAATGTAACCAATATGCAACAAAGTGTTAATTTAAGTCGCCAGTCGTTTGCGATGTCTGAAATTAATCGAAATTCATTGCCTTCACTTACGCGCAAATACCCTTGGGAAAGGTATTAATCCGTGTCTTCCTTCCAGTTATGGGTTAAATAGCAGGACAGATTGGGTTCTATAGCCTTGGTCGGCAACTAGTCTACCGCAGAAAGCAATGGCAACCTACTGCGGGATAATCTTCTGCCCAGTCAGTCATGTCAGTTTTAGACATAATCACCCAAGCGTGTATCACGTATGGCACTTAACTGACTGACTGAATATAATAGTTGGAATAATGATTAATGCTTATATTGGTCATAAAGTGGGGGATCAGTTTATTAATTCAAAACAATAGGAAACCGATCCCCCCCCCCACTAATTACTGCACAATAATATAATAGATATCTTTTCCCTTTACCTATGAGTAAAATAACAGGACAGATTGGGTTCTATAGCCTTGGTCGGCAACCAGTCTACCACAGAAAGCAATGGCAACCTAATGTGGGATAATCTTCTGCCCAGTCAGTCATGTCTCTTTCGAGACATGATCGCCCAAGCGTGTTTCACGTATGGCACTTAACTGACTGACTGAATATTATAGATGGAATAATGATTAAGGCTGATATTGGTCATAAAGTGGGGGGGGTCAGTTTATTACTTCATAACAATAGGAAACCGATCCCCCACTAATTACTACATAATAATATAATAGATTTCTTTCCCTTTACCTATGAGTAAAATAACAGGATAGTTTGGGTTCTATAGCCTTGGTCGGCAACCAGTCTATCGCAGAAAGCAATGGCAACCTACTGCGGGATAATTTTCTGCTCAGTCAGTCATGTCTCTTTCGAGACATGATCGCCCAAGCGTGTATCACGTATGGCACTTCACTGACTGACTGACTTGGTTTGAATATACCCTGTTCCTTCCTTCCTTGCTTGTTTCCTTCGTGCGTGCGTGCGTGAGTTCGTACTTTCATTCGGTCGATGTTATACCAGCCAAAGTTTTTCCGCTTGTCTTCCCGTCTACCTCACACACTTGCATTTTATCCTGCGTCGGGCGGAACTACTATTTCTATACGAGACGCAATTCTCGCTCGCACAGGATTTATTATTTCATAAATTCAATTTGGTTAGAATTTTTTTTTTTCATTATTCATCTACGGAAGTTTGAATAATCCATTTCACTTTTAATCGTTGTCCCGATCTTTCAACAAGACCTGATACGCCAAGCAAATTAGCTTTGCTGGAGGTAAGTCTTCGTGTTCCTCACAGTTGTACTTTTAAATGTTACAAGCATCATAGCCCGGCGTTGCCCGTGCAACTCAGAACATTTTTTATTTAGATGATTAATGCAGCGTGTTGCGATTTCCGGTCGCTTGTCGTCACTGCCTCACTTTAAAACTCAGTTATATAAAGAAATAATTATATAAAAATGTGTTGTTTAAATATTTACATTTTTTTTACTAAATGGATTTCAGAAAGAAAAAAGCTTTATTTTTTTAATTTTATTTTCTGGAATATGAAATATTAAATGTGAAAAAAAAAACTTAAATAATTAAACTAAACCTTGGCATTTTTTTTTTAAATTTGTTTATGTTTGAAAAAAAAAATTTTTTTTAATATTTATTTGTTTCAAAATTACGGGGAGAAATATTTACATTTTTTGTTGACCAAATGAATTTTTAAAACGTCGGAATAAAAATTAAATATTTTTTTCGTCTCGTTTAAGACGTGTGATTTGATTTCTATGACGTAATCTAGCAACCATCTTAGATCTTAGATGTTTTACGGAGCAAATGTAAATAATCAGCTCCATTGGGCAAAAAATGCGAAAGTTAAAAATTGTTGAACTTAAACTCAAAAAGTATGTGTCGACCTGGCTTCCCTGTAGATATGTGTCCCTAGAAAGTTTGAATGGCGTAGTTTAAAAAATGTAGGCGTGCATAGGGAACAGTCACACACGGACCCAGAGATTGCCTTTAATATATATAGAGATTAAATAAAGTAAATATGTTTTAAAAAATAACAAACTCAAATATGAATGTAATTTCTATTCAACTATTTGTGCACGTATAGGATACAAAACTTATATTATCCATCAACCAACTAAAAAAAAAAACACACTATCAATTTCACACATGCAAAATCAAATTCAAACGACTACAACATTTGAGAAAAACCCATAGTAAAATCGCCCACCCTCACAAGTGGATCCAAACGACTTTTTCACAAGTCAGTATGAAAAAATATATTCTGAATGCTGATTGGTTACCAAATCGAAAAATTCAAAATACTTAATCAAAACGGTTTTTGTTCACAGCTAAAGAAAAAAATCGTTCTGGGATCCTCCCACGTGACCAGAATTCAATATTTAAGAATGTCCCCTAACCGGTCACATTTAATCAAGTCAGTCAGTCAAGCGGGTCAGTGAGAGACAGCAGTTCGGTCTATCCATCACTCAAGCAAGCAGTCAATCTGTCAGCCACGCCAGTCAATCCGCGAAGCGCAGTGTCGGATACACACATTCCGATAGGCGTTACGATAAAGAGAGCAGTGCCGACAAACTAATCCTTTGCCCACTCAACCGTTCCGAACGGAAAGAAGAGAGGAAACACCTGCAACGGCTATAAAACTTTTTCATATCTTTCAGTAAGCAGAAAGGAGAAGCAACACTAAGTTAAGAGGACTGATTCATCGTTTTACACATTACACTACCAATTACTACTATCTCCGTTTGATTCTCTCTCTCTCTCCCCTCGGAAATTCTCATTTAAAATTCTTTTCAACACAATTTGAAATACATTTCTTTTCAACCTACTTAACGGCTGACACATGAAAAGAAAAGAAACATTGTACTACTACTTACAGACTCAAAATCAACACTCTCATACTCAACCAACTTTCGTTCAAATACAACAGACACTTTTATATTCAACAAACATTCACGCAAATATAAAAGAGATTTCGCTACCAAACCAAAAATACACAAATTATACAAATTGTTTATATTGTATATATATTGAAAATACAAAATTTTCATATTTTTATACAACATTTCTTATTGTCTTTTTTCGAAATTTGTGTTGTATTTTTGTGGACCGGATAACCCGCATTACAACCGCCTTTTAATCCTGGTTGATCTGGAACCCCACACAGATAAGTGTAAAGTCTGGGCCTGGTGTTTTCTCAGGATATTTTCAATGTTTGGTCTAATGTGCGATAATGAGATGCATTTCATCATCAATTAAGTGCCGCCTTTCTTGCTTTTTTATCTCATTTAAGGTTGAGAAGTCTCGTTCCTACAAAAAGAAATAGAAAATTGTAATAAAATTGATGAAGCCGCCCTTAGCTAAGATAGGATAAACCTTTAATACTTATTCATTTTTGTCAAATGATAACGCTGTACCAGTACAACTTACAAATAAATATATATGCATGATATTTACCCAGGTCCCCCGTTACAGAAAAATGCGACACGAGGTCGATGTTTAAGGTGCGCAAAGGCAAGAGTCAAATATTGCTCAGTCCTAGAAACCGATCCACTCCTTTGGGGCAATGGGTTAGTTCAAACTCGGGATTGGGCAAGTCACAGTGTAATCTTTTCAAAGATGCATGTCTGTTCCCGAAAGAGATACAACAAAGTCGCACAGGACAGAGACGTAACCAGGAGATTATATATATATATATCCGCAGACAGATCTGTTTCGCTGTATTACAGCTCATCAGTACGGCTTAGACTTCGGTCGCTTCCTAACCCAGGATCGAAACCCGACTGAATTGGAGTCAGTCGGAATTGGCTGTGTAAGTAAATAATACTATTTTCATCGAGCTCTCCACCTTGATCAATTTTAATATTAATAAAATTAATATTAATACTATCTGGTTTTAAGATTTTACCTATTTGTTCATTCTTTTTTGATTTTATATTTAATATATATATAGATTTAAGATATATATATATATATATATATATATATATATATATATATATATATATATATTAAAAACTTTAATCCAAAAGGAAAAGCAGTAAGGTAAATCCCAAACACCCGATCCTTAATATTTTAAATATTAAAAAATGATCCAGGTGGAGGGCAAATTAGTGAGGTGTAGGAGATGAAATGTAATTTTTTAATTTCTTAAATTTTTCGAAACTAGCTGTCGGGGAAGCAAGTAAATGTAAGGGAATTCCACAGGCGAGAAGTGCGAGAAAAGAAGCTGTTAGAATAGAATTTGCGTTTACAACTTACTAGTTTCACAGTAAAAGTGTGGGACCTAGTTGCTAATCTTTCGGCTCAAGAAAAGTCGTATATAGGGGGCACCAGTGAGCTAAGTTCATCAGAGCAGAAACTGTGAAAGTACTTATAGAAGAGACACAGGGAAGCCACATTGCGCCGGGGAGCCTTCAAGTCGGGAACGATGACATTTTGTCAAGTAACCCTAGGTAGATTGCAGTAGCAACCGACCAGATATGGCAGCAGTATGCAATACACGGGCGGAGGGTAGATTTGTTTTTGTGTAGGATTGTTTCTTAGCAGCGGATTTTGCTATGGATTCTATGTAGACATTCCATTTGAGGTCTATTGGGAGAGTTAAGGCGCAGTGTTTTACTTTCAGGGAGACTAGCCTGATCCATGCTAATGGGGGGCAGGAGCGACTGTCTGTGATGGAGAATAGATAGCAGCTTCCTTTTAGAAGAATTAAAATTACCGAGCCATTTCTTACCCCAGTCCATCACGGATTGAAGGTCTTATATATATATATATATATATATATATATATATATATATATTGGTGTAGATAGACTAAACTTAATTGGAGTAGATAGATTAACTATCGCCCGGTTCACACTCCACCCACGTCTATTGAACGGGTGAAGAGGCTCATCCCTTGTTTCCTGTTTAGGATGTGGTTTCCGGCTTTCTCTTTTCCAATCTTTTACTCATTTCCATTCTTTTCCTCTTTTTTTTTCAATTGGAGTAGATAGATTGAAGTATCGCCCGGTTCACACTCCACCCACGTCTATTGAACGGGTGAAGAGGCTCATCCCTTGTTTCCTGTTTGGGATGTGGTTTCCGGCTTTCTGTTTTACAATCTTTTCACTCTTACGTAGCCCCATGCACATCAGTGGCGTTACCGCCTTGCTCGGGGTGATATGATTAAAAAAAAAATATGCCGTGCCAATATTTCGTGGTAAACAAGAAAATCGCAAGACAAATTCGTGCTGCTCATCACGGCGGTTAAGATTTCACACTACGGATCGTCAGGGCAAATTTTTTTGTGTATATATATATATATATATATATATATATATATATATATATATGTAATACCTATAAGAAAATATATAGTATAATATTTATACCAATCAGTTAAGCAATCAATCAATACAAATCGTCTGACAAAACCGAAATGTTGAGCCTCTACATGTTAAAAATTCATTTCAATTCAATCATGTATCATTTTCTAATACAACTATTAATGGTTAAATTTAAATCTAACTTAAATCTGACTTACCACGCTTTTTTTAATTTTCTCTTGCTCTACAATTGAGCACTTTTATTGTTAGTATATTCTAAAACGCTTCTAAATGTCAAAAATCGAGATATTTCAACAGATTAGCACATGCAAATATTTACATTTCAAGAATTCAAATTACCGTACTCACTAAAAAAAATCATATCTATTCAGAATAGACAATATTTTAAGCCTGTGCCCAGTACATTGCAGAAGAGTGCAGAACCACTTTAGATATTCTGATTTGCTCATTTATTCAGGAAGGAGGCGAACATAGTACGAGAGAATTTTTACTTATTAATATCTGGAAATTGTACAACAAAGCTGAACATCTTTTCGCTTAACACGTTTCGTACTTTTGGATAGAGCTCGGCAAACTATGCCCGCGTGCCACACATGCAATTTCCAGAGGCACACAAATTGTGAAAAACTCACAATAACAAAGTATGTTATCGATATTAAGCAATTGGTTAAGACCATGGTAGGGCATGGCTCTCTTGATAATAATTTTAAAAAAATTTATAAAATGTTTTTTCAATTAATATGGTTTCCATATTAATATGGAAACCATATTAATATGGTTTCCATATTAATGTATATATTACAATATAAAATATGTAAACCATGTATATTAACCTTGTCATCTATAAACATATGCCTGCTGTTATCATATTGAATGATTTTAAAACACTATGTCGGCACATACAATACTGTGCAAAAGTATTAGGACAAGAACTATTTAATCTTTTATGAGGCATCAAAATAACTGCGACAATTTACCAATCGCACCTAGTATATATACAGTACTGTGCAAAAGTATTAGGACAAGAACTATTTTATCTTTTATGGGGCATCAAAATAACTGCGACAATTTACCAATCGCACCTAGTATATATACAGTACTGTGCAAAAGTATTAGGACAAGAACTATTTCATCTTTCATGAGGCATCAAAATAAAGTTTAAAATCCCCCTTGTCCTAACACTTTTGCACACTACAGGTAATGTGAAAAAGTATTAGGACAGGGGTGATTTTCCTAAAAAATCACACTGAAATTCAAATTATTTAAATAAAAAGGCATAGGAAGGAAGGCCGAGGAATTTTAATTGCTCCCCCCCCCCGCCGCAACGAAGCCTCGATCTTAAACGACTACTGGATATTTTGGATAAAAAAAATTTGATAAATCTAATGTTACTTCGCAAGACACACTTTGGGAAAAAATACAAACAGCTTGGCAAAAGATATCATTAGATACATTCAAGAATCTTGTGATGCCAATGCTTGACAGAATGAAGGCTGTGATCAAAGCAAAAGGCTATCATACTAAATATTAAATTTATTTTGGAACAAGTATTTTTTTCTTGTTAAAGCATTTGCTGAGTATAGCAAATAAACTTCTTCTTCTTCTATGTGCCCTGTCCCTTTAGGACGTAGGCGATCATGGATCTCCACGTCTCCCTATCCCTTGTGGCTCTTAGTATGTTTGCTCCTGTTGCTCCTGGCAACCCCCGTTCCGTCATCCACCTGATCAGACCCTGCAAATATGCTATCCGCTGCCTTCCTCTGTCTCTCCTTCCTTCTATCTGACCAGCCAGTATCAGGTTCTCCAGGCTCTCCTTCCTCATTGCATGTCCCAGGAACTTCAGTTGTCTCTTCCTGATGCTCAGCATCAATTTCCTTTTTGTTGCCATTCTTTCTAACACTTCGTCGTTGCTTGTATGCTCAGTCCACGATATCCGTAGCATCCTTCTGTAGAACCACATTTCGGCCGCTTCCAGTTTCGTCCTCATTTTCGATGATATTGTCCAGCATTCACAGCCGTATTGAAGAACTGACATCACGTAGCAGTCTAGCACTCTTTTCTTCGTTTCTATTGAGATCTTCCTGTGTGTTAGTATTTTGCTCATCTTCTGGAACGCGTCCTTTGCCATGCCAATTCGCCTTCGGATCTCCGTGTCGCACTTTCCATCTCCTGTTAGAACACTTCCTAGGTACTTAAATTCTTGGACTTGTTTGATTCTGTTATTCCCCACCTGTATTTGGCATTTTGGGTTGTATCTTTTGCTGATGACCATGCACTCAGTTTTCTTAAAGTTTATTTGTAGTCCCTTCTTGTCACTCTCCACTGTTACTTTCTGTATGAGATCTTGCAGTTTCCTTTCCGTGTCCGCAATCAGTACTGTATCGTCCGCGTATCTTATGTTGTTCAGGTTGTGGCCTCCAATAACAAATCCTGGTGTGTCATCTAGGGTCCTCAAAATATTCTCGCTGTATAGGTTGAACAAATCCGGTGAAAAGACACATCCTATTTTCTGTCAATATGCCTCATAAAAGATAAAATAGTTCTTGTCCTAATACTTTTGCTCAGTACTGTATTTAGCAAAAGGATGCCGACCACCGCTTTAGGACTTCATCAGACTTATGTTTGATATGTTGATACGGATACATATGAGCAAGAACAAAGGGTGCCGGAATTGTATTTTGTTTGTAATCTAACCGAATTCATAAGATTTTCTTTTAAGTTCAGTCACTTTTCTTATTAGATGCTCCACACTATACGTAAGAGTTTTGTCTGGAATGTTGAAATGCAAGTCCAGGCCGCAAATTATTGTGGATGACATTACGATTAAGGCGCTCTCTAGACAAATACTTTCACGGGTTCTGCTCCGATGAACTTAGCTCACTGATGCCCCCTATATATAAATTTACTCGAACAGGTCCCACCGTTTTACTGTGAAAGCAATAAATTGTAAACGCAAATTCTACTCCAGCAACTTCTTTTCTCGCACTTCCCGTCTGTGGAATTCCCTTCCATTTACTTGCTTCCCCGACAGCTATAATCTCCAAGAATTTAAATTTAAAATCAATAATCATCTCCTATTTCACTGACCTGCATCGTCACTCCCATGCTCTTTTCTCCGTCCACTCCACTCTCATTAGTATTCTCATCCTTCTCTTACCCACTTCCTGACATCCCCTATTAACTGTCACTCGTTCTCATCACTTTCCTTCTATGTAACCCCCTGCGAAATAGTGGCAGGAAAATGCCTTGCTTGGGGCGATATGATTATAAAAAAAATCTATACTATTTTAATATGGATATAAAGTGGGGGATCAGTTCTATATTACAATCAATATATAAATTGATTTGCCACTTAATGGCCACAGTCATCTTTCTCTAATCCATTTCTTGACACCCCCTATATAACTTGACATTCTTTCTCATAACTTTCCTCCTATGTAATCCCCTGCAAAACAGTGGCAGTAAAATGCCTTGCTTGGGGCAATTTGATTATATATAAAAAAATAATTTCTGTACTATTGCAATGTGGATATAAAGTGGGGTATCAATTCTACATTACAATCAATATATAAACGGATCCCTCACTTTATGGCTACTGTTATTTATCTTTTACACACTTTCTGACACCCCTTATAACCTGTCACTCATTTTCATAACTTTCGTCCTATGTAACCCCCTACAAAACAGTGGCAGTAAAATGCCTTGCTTGGGGTGATATGATTACAAAAAATGAAATAAAATAAAATAAAAATAAAAATTTTTTATAGACTTCTGAGATTATATGGTATTGCCAATTCTGATTGTATTACCTGTAAGAACCTTGGCACCAAGTAAAAATAACAGACTTCGAAATATAGTATTAAGGCTTCATAAAAAGAGAATATAAATTTTACTTGAAAGTTGCACTAATTGCCGTGTTTGTAAATGCTGAGATGTTTTCTTGTAAGGAAACAGCTTATTTTCTTCTTCATCTAGACTACCGGCTATGATTATTAGGCAACCCCAGTTTTTTTTTAAAGAAATGATTTATTTAAAACTATTTTTAGTATTTATGCTGGGGTTGACATAGGAGGAAAGTTATGAGAAAGAGTGACAGGTTATATAGGGGGTGTCAGGAAGTGGGTAAGAGAAGGATGAGAATACTGATGAAAGTGGTGTGATCGGAGAAAGGAGCATGAGAGAGAGGATGCAGGTTAGTGAGATATGAGATGACTATTGACTTTACATTTAAATTCTTGGAGATTATAGCTGTCGGGGAAGCAAGTAAATGGAAGGGAATTCCACAGACGGGAAGTGCGAGAAAAGAAGTTGCTGGAGTAGAATTTGCGTTTACATTTAATTTGTTTTCACAATAAAACTGTGGACCTATTTGCTAATATTGTTGCTCTAGTAAATCCATATATAGGGGGCACTGGTGAGCAAAGTTCATCAGAGCAGAAACCGTAAAACTATTTAAAGGGAAAAAATGATAAAATATGAAAAAGATTACATGAATGTTTATCTGAACGGGCATACTTATTTCATTAACAGAGAACTTCCCAGAGACATTGCAATTCAAAATGGCACTTATGTATAATTTCAAAACTCTGTTGATTTTCACTGAGAAAAAAATGAGAGAACTTAATAATTTCAGGATGAACGTTTATTTAAACCGGAATGCTTATTTCATCAAGTGAAAAATCAATGCTGATAAAATAATTCAAAATGTCACTCGCATATTTTTTAATCAGGCATGTTGATTAATTAGAAAATGAGTCAAACAACCAATCAGTCTATTTTTTCTAATGCTCTTACCTCTTCATTTTCTCTGAGTGGTTCTTGAGCCTAAGCTGGTTATTGGGTGAAATACATTATTTTATATAAAGTATCCCTCGGAACGAGAAGCCGGGGAGCCGAGTTCGAATTCATTGTATTCATTTACGTGCAAGTGCCCTTGGGAAAGGTATTAATCCGTCTATTCCTTCCAGTTATGGGTTAAATAGCAGGACAGATTGGGTTCTATAGCCTTGGTCGGCAGCCAGTCTGCCGCAGAAAGCAATGGCAACCTACTGCGGGATAAGTTTTTGCCCAGTCAGTCATGTCTCTTTCGAGACATGATCGCCCAAGCGTGTATCACGTATGGCACTTAACTGACTGACTGAATATAATAGTTGGAATAATGATTAAGGCTTATATTGGTCATAAAGTGGGGGATCAGCTTATTACTTCATAACAATAGGAAAGCGATCCCCCACTAATTACTACATAATAATATAATAGATTTCTTTTCCCTTTACCTATGAGTCAAATAACAGGACAGATTGGGTTCTATAGCCTTGGTCGGCAACCAGTCTACCGCAGAAATCAATGGCAACCTACTGCGGGATAATCTTCTGCCCAGTCAGTCATGTCTCTTTCGAGACATGATCGCCCAAGCGTGTATTACTTAACTGACTGATCCCTAATTACCATTTACTCGTAATTTGGAAACGCATGAGTCAACCACCTCTCCTTGCCAAATTTGTTAATTAATAAGAATTGTATCCCTAAACAATCACTAAATTGTCTAAAAAAAATTCTTACAACCTAAAAATATTTTCTAACTATCAGTAAGTCAGCTAAGTGCCATACATGATACAAGTTTTGGGCGATCATGTCTCGAAAAAAACATGACTGACTGGACAGAAGATTATCCCGCAGTAGGTTGCCATTGCTAAGTCTATGGAATACAATCTGTCCTATTATTTAACCCATAAAAGGAGGGAAGAGACGGATTAATACCTTTTCCAAGTGTATTTGTGCGTAAGTGAATGCAAGGAATTCAACTGGAATTCGAAATTTAGATAACCTAAATATGGTTGATAAGCCGTAAAAAAATGTATCAATTATTTATCCCGCTTATCCTCAAAATCTTTACTTACCACCACCTCTACGTTTGTTCATCAGAACCGTTTAACCGTAGCTCACTTTTTTTAGTTGCTCTTCAGCCATGTATTGGGGGAAAATCATTATTAAATATGGTATTTCGAATTATCATTTACTCGAATTTATCACAGATATTACAATATTATATTCGCTATAGTCTTATATATCTAATATATTCTGGCTTTAAATAACCTGCAATGGGTTGACAAAACCTTAGTAAAAGAAATTGAGGAAGAAGACCGGCTTTCTCTACTCTAATTGCTGAATCTTGAATGTGGGTTTCAAGGCGTACCGTTGAGACGTATGCATGGCCACACTGAAAAACAATATTAGCTATTGTTATGTTAGCTATCCATGTCTGTCGTGTAATTAAAGTTGTTCTTCACTAATCGTTTCTTCTTGTGCTCCCTTACAATATTATTAACCTGAAACTATGGGTTTTACGAGCAAGATAACAAAAACAAAACAAAAAAATGAAAGTAATAAAATAAAGAAAAAACAAAAAAACAAAAACAGAGCTTTATATGCAACTAGCATCATAGGCCGGCGTTGCCCGTGCAACTCAGAACATTTTTTATTTAGATGATTAATGCAGCGTGTTGCGACTTCCAAGCACTTGTAGTCATCTCTTCACTTTAAAACTCACTTCTTCTTCTTCTTCTTCTATGTGCCCTGTCCCTTCAGGACGTAGGCGATCATGGATCTCCACGTCTCTCTATCCCTTGTGGCTCTTAGTATGTTTGCTCCTGTTGCTCCTGGCAACCCCCGTTCCGTCATCCACCTGATCAGACTCTGCAGATATGTTATCCGCTGCCTTCCTCTGTCTCTCCTTCCTTCTATCTGTCCAGTCAGTATCAGGTCCTCCAGGCTCTCCTTCCTCATTGCGTGTCCCAGGAACTTCAGTTGTCTCTTCCTGATGCTCAGCATCAATTTCCTTTTTGTTGCCATTCTTTCTAACACTTCGTCGTTGCTTGTATGCTCAGTCCACGATATACGTAGCATCCTTCTGTAGAACCACATTTCGGCCGCTTCCAGTTTTGTCCTCATTTTCGATGATATTGTCCAGCATTCACAGCCGTACTGAAGAACTGACATCACGTAGCAGTCTAGCACTCTTTTCTTCGTTTCTATTGAGATCTTCCTGTGTGTTAGTATTTTGCTCAGCTTCTGGAACGCGTCCTTTGCCATGCCAATTCGCCTTCGGATCTCCGTGTCGCACTTTCCATCTCCTGTTAGAACACTTCCTAGGTACTTAAATTCTTGGACTTGTTTGATTCTGTTATCCCCCACCTGTATTTGGCATTTTGGGTTGTATCTTTTGCTGATGACCATGCACTCAGTTTTCTTAATGTTTATTTGTAGTCCTTTCTTGTCACTCTCCACTGCTACTTTCTGTATGAGATCTTGCAGTTTCCTTTCCGTGTCCGCAATCAGTACTGTATCGTCCGCGTATCTTATGTTGTTCAGGTTGTGGCCTCCAATAATAAATCCTGGTGTGTCATCTAGGGTCCTCAAAATATTCTCGCTGTATAGGTTGAACAAATCCGGTGAAAAGACACATCCTTGTCTTACGCCTTTTTCTATCTTTGTGTATCTACTGAGGTCGTTACCTGTCCGTATGCAGGCCGTTTGCTGCCAGTAGAGATTCTTGATTATTCTTATATCTTTGCCGAAAATGTCGAGGTTGCCTATCATTTCCATCAATTCTTTGTGTCGTATTTTGTCGAATGCTTTCGCGTAATCAATGAAGCATAGGTACAAGTCTTTCTTCATTTGTAATGCCCTTTCAGAGAGCATCCTAATCATGAATATGGCGTTCCTTGTTCCAGTGTCTTTGACGAACCCGCACTGTTCCTGCCCTATCTCTGGCCTGATTCTGCTTCTCGCTCTATTCATCAGGATTCTGACAATCAGTTTTTTGATGTGACTCATTAAGCTGATAGTTCTGTGTAGTTCACACTCGTTTGCACCTGGTTTCTTCGGCAGTGCTATAAATATCGACTTGCATAGGTCGTCTGGTATTATTCCGCTGCTATAAATTTCGTTTATTATGTCGGTAATCTTTTCTATGCCATATTCTTCTAAGGCTGTCAGCAGCTCTATCACTATGCCATCTGGGCCAGGTGCTTTGTTTCTGTTCATTTTGGCCATTGCAGCTTCCACTTCGGATTTTAGTATTTCCGGTCCATCCATCTCCTTGTGTATTCTCGGTTGTTCTCTCTTGTCGCCAAAGAGATCCTTTATGTATTCTTCCCATCGCTGGAGTATTTCCTCCTTCTCTACTATGATTGTCCCTTCCTTGGATTTTATGCATCCTGTTGAGGAACAGGTTTTTTGTCCTGTCAGTTCTCTTATCTCTTTATGCATTTCTGCTTTGTTGTTCCTGCTCAGTCTCTCTACTTCTGCACATTTGTTGTTGAGCCATTCCTCTTTGGCTTGTCTGCATTTGTTCCTTATCTCCATGTGAAGTTTTTTGTACTCTGCTCCGTGTCTTGGCGTTATTTTTTGTCTCCTTTGCATCATGTGGAGGATCTCTTCGGTCATCCACTCATTTTTTCTTCTGCGTCTGATTTCCTTTGGGGCTATGTTGTTCGCTGAGGTCACCATTGCTTCTTTTAGTGACTCCCATTTTGAGTATCCTTTTCCAATTTGTTCTTCATATTTCTTTTTTACGCTGTTATTATATTCTTTCTGCAGGGTGAGATCATCCTCTAGTGTGTCGTATTGCAGTCTTGGTGTTATGCTGGGTTTCTTCAGTCTTCGGAGTTTCACTTTTAGTTTGCAGATGACTGGGACGTGGTCACTTCCGCAGTCAGCACCTGGGTACGTTTTGCATTGGACTACTGCGTTCCTGAATCTCTTCACTTATATAAAGAAATTATTATGTAAAAAAATTGTTGTTTAAAAATTGTTAAAAAATTCCATTAAGAAAATGTATTTTCTTTTGTTTTGCGTAAACATGTGTTGATGTTTTGTGTAACATTGTAAACAACATTGCGTTTGTTTTTGTTTCAAAATTAGGGGGGAAATATTTACATTTTTCGTTGACTAAATGAATTTTAGAAATTTTCGAAGAATATTTAAAAATGTACACATTTAATTTTAGAGAAAAAAGTTACATTAATGTCACACGAATTACAGACAGTTGATTTCCCGCATGAAATATTTCGCGAAAAAACAGCTTTATTTTTTTAATTTTGTTTTCTGAAGTATGAAATAGTAAATTTGAAAATAAAAGACTTAAATAATAAAGTTGTTTCAACATTACGGGGGAAAATATTTACATTTTTTGTTGACTAAATGAATTTCAGAAAACTTCGAAGAATATTTAACATTGTAGACATTTAATTTTAGAGGAAAAAGATACATTAATGTCACACGAATTGTGCATGAAATACTTAGCGAAAAAAAAGCTTTATTTTTATTTTTATTTTATTTTCGGAAGTATGAAATATTAAATCTGAAAGAAAAAAGAGTTAAATAATAAAATTAACCAGTGGCACTTTTTTTTTACATATTTTGTTTTTGTTTGAAATTACGGTGAAAAATATTCAGTTTTTATTGACCAAATGAATTTTTAAAACATCGGAATAAAATTAAATATAAAGACTCATTTTTTTTTAAAATAAAAAATATTTTAGTCGCGTTTGAAATGTGTGAATTGATTTTTGTGAGGTAATCTAGCAACCAACTTATATCTTAGATGTTTTACGGAGCAAATGTAAACAATCGGCTCCATTGGCCAAAAAGTGCGAAAGGTAAAAATTACTGAACTTAAACTTAAAAAGTATGTGTCGACCTGGCTTCCCTGTAAATATGTGCCCCTAAAAACTGTGAATGGCGTAGCTTAAAAAATGTAGGCGTGCATAGATTACAGTCACAAACAGACTTACATATTGCCTTTTATATATATATAGATAAAGTATGTATATATAGAGAGAGATTCAATTTGCCATCTGTTGATAAATGAATCGATTTTTATAGACAACATATATCCGACGTTATCTGCAGTTTAGTCACGAAGCTGGTTATCGGAGAAATATATATTCGCCATGAGAATTAGGAACGTTATATCTGGTGTTCGAAGGTAATTGATTGTTTGAATAAATAACGAATCAATGTTTCTCTCAGTGTGTTTTTCATGAAGGTCTTGTAGAGCAATTTTCAGCTCAAATTATTTATACGTATTAAATCGATGTTTCCCCGCTGAAATATAAAGGCATATTGATTCTACCGAACGGGTGTCGTAGAACTGAAAACACTTTTTGCAATATATAACAATAGCAGACTCAAAAGAGAAAGGAATTAAAAGCAATTTAAAACCTAAAAGTAAATAGTATTCAAGGATTCGCTCTTTGACATTTGTACGTGAAAACAAATACGAAACAAGATATGGACATATACTTTCGTCTAATATATGAGCTGCCTTATAGCAAAATAGAGGTTAAAAAGTTTTTGATAAATTGTAGTATATTATCTTGACTGACAACGATATGATTGACATCAAAGGCAGAAAACACAAATGACAACACAAGGAATGGTATAAACCAACTTCCTCTCCGCTTGCTATGGGTTAATAAGTAAGGCATATCTCTCAACCATCTATAAAAAAATCTTGAAAACTAGAAGCGTTTTCTTGATTTTAAAAACCTGAAAAAATATTTATAAATCCAATAATTCTCCTCCAGGTATGAGTTAATGAGTAAATCATATCTCTAAAGAAGTATCTCCATATAAAAAAGGCAATCTGTGAGTCTGTGTGTGACTGTAGTCTATGCACACCTACATTTTTTAAGCTACACTATTCACAGTTTTTAGGGACACATATCTACAGGGAAGCCAGGTCGACACATACTTTTTGAGTTTAATTTCAGTAATTTTCTCTTTCGCATTTTTGGCTAATGGAGCCGATTGTTTACATTAGTTCCGTAAAAGATCTAAGATGGTTGATAGATTACATAAAAAAAATCAAATAACACGTGTCAAAGGCAACGAAAAAAAAAAAGTACTTTTATATTTAATTTTTATTCCGACGTTTTAAAAATTCATTCGGTCAACAAAAAAATGTAAATATTTTTTCTCGTAATTTTGAAACAAGAGGAATGTTTAAAAAAGAAAGTATTTTTTCAAACAAAAATCAAAATATGTAAAAAAAAGTGCCAATGGTTAATTTAATTATTTAAGTCTTTTTTTTTTCAGATTTAATATTTCACACTTCAGAAAATAAAAAATAAAAAATAAAATTTGTTTTTCACTAAATATTTCATGCAGGAAATCAACTGTCTGTAATTCGTTTGAAACTAATGTAACTTTTTCTTCTAAAATTAAATTTGTACATTTTTAAATATTCCATGAAAATTTCTGAAATTCATTCAGTCAACAAAAAGTGTAAATATTTTACCCCGTAATTTTGAAACAAAAACAAACGCAATGTTGTTTACAATGTCACACAAAACATCAAATCACGTTTACGCAAAACAAAAGAAGAAAAATTTTAATGGAAATTTTGAACAATTTTTAAACAACAATTTTTTATATAATTACGTTTTTTTTTATAACTGAGTTTTAAAATGAGGCGACGACTACAAGCGATCGGAAATCGCAACACGCTGCATTAATCATCTAATTAAAAGATGTTCTGAGTTGCACGGGCAACGCCGGGTTATGATGCTAGTTATCTAGAAAAATACCTTGGAATCTAAAAGAGATTATTTCTGGAAAATATTGATAAGCCTTAGAAAACGAATCAATATAGACTAGTACATGTACCAATCCTGATTAACATTTGAGTTAATTATATAAAAATAGTGTTTTGTTTTAGATAAAACTTCGATTTTAGAAGTATAAAATCTTAGGTTTTTATTCATTTTTTGTCTTACTTCGGTAGTGTCAATGATCATTGTGATGAAGAATTTCTGACCATGAGACACGGGTTCGAATCTCGCCAGAGTTGTCTGGTAGGTGACTTGTTGATGTTATCAGTATAGAAGAGGCGATTTCAACATGTGACTTCTTTTAAAATTCCTGGAAACTCTACCACTTCTTCTTCTTTTATGTGCCATGTCCCTTCAGGACGTAGGCGATCATGGCTTTCCACATCTCCCTGTTCCTGGTAGCTCTTAGCACGCTTTGTCCTGTTGCATCATGCAACCCTAGTTCTGTCATCCACTAGATCAAGCTCATAAATCTAGAATATAAATGTATAGAAACTAGGATGGCCACAAAATGAGGTATCAGTTTATATATTTATTATAATATAGAATTGATCCCCAACTTTATACCTACATTATAATTTCTTATAAATAGTTGGCATATATATTATTTCTTCTATGTGCCCTGTTCTTTCAGGACGTAGGAGATCATGGCTTTCCACATCTTCTTGTCCCTGGTGGCTCTTAGCAACCCTCGTTCCGTCATCCACCGGATCATGTCCTTCAAATATATTATCCGCTGTTTTCTTTTGTCTCTTTTTCCCTCTATCTGGCCTGTTAGTATCAGGTTCTCCAAGCCCTCCTTCCTCACTGCATGTCCCAGTAACTACAGTTGTCTTTTCCTGATGCTCAGTATTAATTTCCTTTTCGTCTTCATCCTTTCCAAAACCTCGCCATTGCTCACATGCTCAGTTCATGATATCCGCAGCATCCTTCTGTAGAACCACATTTCAGCTGTTTCAAGTTTTTCCTTCATCTTCAAAGATATTGTCCAACATTCACTGCCATATTGAAGAACCAACATCACATAGCAATCTAGTACTCTCCTCTTTGTTTCTAGTGAAATTGTCCACGGGTTGACCAAAATGAAATTGCATAGACGAGACTCTTTGGAAGGAGTCCACGGTTGTGTTAGCAGGATTCACAATTCATTGTGACCTTAGATTTGAGCTTTCTGGACATGTTGAAACTATTAATCAGGCTAGATAACACGCTCTATAGCAGATATTGTAACTAAGGCCCGCTCAGTTTAGTTGCAGTATAAACGAGATGCGGGCTTTGTGGGTGTTGAGCAAACAAGTATGCCTGAGCAGGTCTCTGCGTTGGGGATTCAGTAGCATCTCTAGGCAACGGCCTTCCTCGGATATGAGTAACTACGCCATTTATACTTAGAAATTGTCCACTTGGTGAGAGAGAAATTGTCCACTTGGTGAATCATAGAAGCATTAGTCGACGAGGAGAAGAAAGAGATTCAGCCATTGGTTCAAAGTTTGACCAATTTTTTTATTTCATTGCAAAAATACGCAGCACTTTTTGAAATAGAATTTTGAATGGAAATCCGTCGTCTTCACATATTCGGCGCTCATCAACAGTCCATTCCATGCGAAATGTTTAATCTAAAGAGGTAGAGCGTTCGCTTCGAATGTGAAGAATATTGGGATCAATGTCCGCATTCTAATATCAACACTTAAATTTTTATATTGTTTAATAAATGTATTCTTTCAGATTTCTCCAACATCCGATGCAGAGTATGTCTTGTGAATGTTCAATTAGGGCAAGTAATAAGGGCGTATGTGCGTTGTGGTGCATTGGATATCAGCTCGGAACGAGAAATCGGGGAGCCGAGTTCAAATTCCAGCCGAATTCATTATATTCACTTACGTGCAAATGCACTTGAGAAAGGTATTAATCCGTCTATTCCTTCAGTTATGGGTTAAATAACAGGACAGATCGAGTTCTATAGCCTTGGTCGGCAACCAGTCTACCGCAGAAAGCAATGGCAACCTAATGCGGGATAATCTTCTGCCCAGTCAGTCATCTCTTTCGAGACATGATCGCCCAAGAGTGTATCACGTATGACACTTAACTGACTGACTGAATATAATAGTTGGAATAATGATTAAGGCTTATATTGGTCATAAAGTGGGGGATCAGTTTATTACTTCATAACAATAGGAAACCGATCCCCCACTAATTACTACATAATAATATAATAGAATTATTTTCCCTTTACCTATGAGTTAAATAACAGGACAAATTGGGTTCTATTACCTTGGCTGGCAACCAGTCTACCGCAGAAAGCAATGGCAACCTACTGCGGGATAATCTTCTGCCCAGTTAGTCATGTCTCTTTCGAGACATGATCGCCCAAGTGTGTATCACGTATGACACTTAACTGACTGAATAAGTGTATTCTTTCAACTTTTTCTAGTATATGACGAGCGAGCCGGGAATTATCTCAGCTGGTAGAGCTCTCATTCTCTCATATGAGACACAACGGGATCATTTCCAGGATTCTACGAATATATTGATTTTGTAATAAATGTATTCTTTTAACTTTCTCCAAAATCAGGTACAGGACATCGCACGTAAACGCCGAATATTTTATTTTTCATCATTTCACCCCAAGCAAGGTATTCCACTGCCACTATTGCGCAGGGGGTTACATAGGGGAAAGTGATGAGAAAGAGTGTTTGGTTATAGGAAATATCGAAAGGAGGGTGGTAAACGGATGCAGATACAGACAATGGGGTTGGGTAGATGGGAAGAGTGTTTGGTGGAATGGAGTTAGTGTGTTAGATGCCTATTGACCTTACATTTAAATTCCTGGAGATTGTAGCTGTCGGGGAAGCAAATATATGGAAAGGAATTCCACAGGCGGGAAGTGCGAGAAAAGAAGCTATTAGAGTAGAAATTGCGGTTACATTTTATTTGTTTCACTGTAAAAGGGTGGAACCTTGTTACTAATCTAGTATCTCTTGCAAATTCATACCTAGGGGGCACCAGTGAACTAAGTTCATCAGAGCAAAAGCCGTAAAAGTATTTATAGAAGAGGCACAGGAAAGCCCCATCAGGCCGGTGAGAGAGGAACTGCAGCCGGGCTGCCAAGTCGGCATCGATCACATTACAGAATCTCCGTTGTATTTTGTCAAGAACCCCGAGGAGGAATAGCAGGGGAACCCGACCAGATATGGCAGCAGTATTCAATACACGGGCGGATAATAGATTTAAAGATGTGCATGATGGGAAAAAACTTCCGGGCCCTACACAGAGAACCGACTTTCATAGCAGCGGATTTAGCAATGGATTCAGTATAGTCATTCCACTTGAGGTCCGCTGAGAGTGTGAGGTCAAGGAGGCGTACTATTTTACTCTCAGGGAGGCAGGCATGTTCCATGCTAATGGGAGGTAGGAGCGATTACCTATGATGGTTAATTGATAGCAGCTTCGTTTTGGAAGAATATGCATGTGATACGTACCGAGATCGATCTATGGATTCTCTGAAAACTTTGATTTGATAAGTTAGTGAATGTAATTTTTCTATTTTTGAGTATAGCATTTGAAGAGCGTAACACGGGTGCTCCGGAGCTAAAGTTCTTTCTTTGTATGTGAGATGCATCGCTTAGTAGGTTAGAAGTTGTCAGGTTATTGGGGTTTTTTTGTGGATTGCTTTTAAATTGGTTCTTTCAGCAGATTCTGTTATCCAAATGAGCGGGTCGATTTCTGTCCTCCTCAAGGACCCTCCGCAATCGACGAGCTGGTCTTCGCGTGGTCACTAGATACGATCCCCGAGCTGGTTTGGCTATTTAGCATTCAGACAAGATGTCCATAACTCCATTAGTCGTCATCAGTCCCTACCACGCGTTGCTTATGATTTGACCAAGTTGAATTTGATAGAATCTTTCACGTTTGCGGATGAAACCCAGGTTCACAAACTCACACCTATCAATATGAATATGCCAGCTCTATCACTGATATTGTGAGCTTTCAAATAAGTACCGCGTATATATTATTAAATAATATAATATATATATAACAAATTGCATATATACATATATATGTATATATATCAATCAGGGTGTGAGAGCGTAAATAGTCATCCGCAGACAGATCTGTTTTGCTGTATCAGAGCTCATCATACTGTTAGACATGCGATTGCTTTTTATCCAGGATTGAAACCCGACCGAATTAGCGTCAGTCGGCGATTATACCTCTGAGATATGGGCGCTCGGTAGAAGGTGGCAGACTTTTAGCGTGTATATTACCATTATACAGGTAACACTCTCAGCTATTATGCGTGTATAATAATACTATACACGCTAAAAAGTCTGCCTCCTTTTACCGAGCGCTCATAGCGAAGATATTGTCCAGCGTTCACTGCCGTATAGAACTGACACCATATAGAAATCTACCACTCTCTTCTTTGTTTCTAGAAACATTTTCTTGTGTTATAGTACTTTACTCAATTTCTGGAACGCGTCCTTCGCCATGCCAATTCGCCTTCGGATCTCTGTGTCGAACTTTCCATCTCCTATCAGAACACTTCCTACGTCCTGAAAGAATAGGGCACATAGAAGACGAAGAAGAAAGTTAAATGGAAAGCCCTCAAGCAGGCTAGAACATTTAGATGGGTAAAAGAAACATATTTTCTTTGTCTACATGAAAAAATTGAAATCATTAAATATATGAGGATTGACATATTACTAAAGCATGTAACCTTAATAAATTGCAAACACGTTAAATAACTAACCTTACAATCTTGCTAAAATTACTAAATCTAAAGTTCGGATCTCTAGAAGTGATAAACCTTTATACTATTAGTCTAGTTACCACGGTATTTACTTCTATATGATATCGCTCCTGGTATATTTTACCTTTTGAATTTTATATAAATTAATTTTAAATTTTTAAATTTTTAATTTACTTCGCTAATTTATTTTATTAGCACTAATTAATTTATATTTTCATGTGTTTTTTAAATATCCTCAGATCTGGGCTTTTTAAATAATTCATGTTTGTATATGTGATTTCATCACTTTTTATAAAAAATGCCAAAGGTTTCACTTTGAAACGATGTAAAAACAAATGTATCTATCTGCAATCCACTTCCGGCCAATTGTTTGACATTTCTATTTCTTTTATGTTTACTACTATGTGCGTTGTGGTACAGTGGATATCGGCTCAGCACGAGAAGCTGGGGAGCCGAGTTCGAATTCCAGTTTAATCCAATTTATTCACTTACGCTCAAATACCCTTGGGAAAGGTATTAATCCGTCTCTTCCTTCCAGTTATGGGTTAAATAGCAGGACAGGCTGGGTTCTATAGCCTTGGTCGGCAGCCAGTCTACCGCAGAAAGCAATGGCAACCTAGTGCGGGTTAATCTTCTGCCCAGTCAGTCATGTCTCTTTCGAGACATGATCGCCCAAGCATGTATCACGTATGACACTTAACTGACTGACTGAATATTATAGTTGGAATAATGATTAAGGCTTATATTGGTCATAAAGTGGGGGATCCGTTTATTACTTCATAACAATAGGAAACCGATCCCCTCTAATTACTACATAATAATATAATAGATTTCTTTTCCCTTTACCTATGTGTCAAATAACAGGACAGATTGGGTTCTATAGCCTTGGTCGGCAACCAGTCTACCGCAGAAAGCCATGGCGACTTCTGCGGGATAATCTTTTGCCCAGTCAGTCATGTCCCTTTCGAGACATGATCGCTCAAGCGTGTATCACATATGGCACTTAACTGATTGACTGAATATAATAACTGAAAACATGATTAAGGAATTTTCCGGTCATAAAGTGGGGGATCAGTTTATTACTTCATAACAATAGGAAACCGATCCCCCACTAATTACTACATAATAATATAATAGATTTCTTTTCCCTTTACCTATGAGTCAAATAACAGGACAGACTGTCATCACTGCCCGCACACTTTCTTCACTCCGTGCATTTTCTCATTTATTTCTTTTTGTTAAGCCCAGACGTAGCTTGACCCTTATGTATAGCTATCTATATTTCACCTCCTACCAAAATGAGGGTCTAGTTCTATCTGAGCTGTTATCATCGGCTCTCTCTTCTTAGCTCTTTCTTTCTCTCCTGTCTTCCTTTTTGTTTTTTTATTTTTATTTCCACTTTTTTATTTTTATTTTATTTTTTTATTTTTTATTTTTTGTATATCTTTTTCTCTGTGATCTTTTTATTTTCTGTATCACACCTTTTATTTCCTATGGATTCTGTTTCCTTTTCGTTTTACCCACTTCTTTCGTTTTTATCTTTTCTCCTCTCTTCTTTTCTATCCTCTTTACTTAGTACAATTTTCCAAAAAGGGAAGTGTGATATCTTTTAATCTTCTTTTTCAAAAATAATGTTTAGTATCATCATTATTAACTACATGATGACATATTGTTTTTTCGATGTCAAAACAAAATGTAAACTTTCGTAGTAAATTATAATTTGTATATGTTTTAAATTATAATATATATATTATTTTGAACAATAATTTTACCGATACTCGTATTTAAGTAGATATTCTGTTTTTAATTAAACAGTATTTTTATATTTATATCTACCGGCCTGATTATTTACGATAAATTTTTATTACGAAAATGTGTGCTATCTAGCAGGATTCGAACCTGCGACCCCTATTACATAAGGGAAGCATACCATTTGATCTGGTACCGTCTTGACCACTCGACAATGGATAGCCTCTTGATCAGACGAGGTTTTTGTCATGCTTATATAACACAATTTTCGATTTACCGTAAACAAGCATATCTGCTCTGAAATGTATCGTAATGTCAACAAATATAAACATGTTACGGAAATTAACGAATTTATCAAAACTTGGTTATAAGCCACTGACAGTTTGTAATGAATTATTTTGAACAATAATTTTACCGATACTCGTATTTAAGTAGATATTCTGTTTTTAATTAAACAATATTTTTATATTTATATCTACCGGCCTGATTATTTACGATAAATTTTTATTACGAAAATGTGTGCTATCTAGCAGGATTCGAACCTGCGACACCTATTTACATAGGTGAAGCTACCATTTGATCTGGTAACGTCTTATATATATATATATATATATATATATATATATTCCGTATTACGTGTTAACATGCAATTAACATTTTTACCAAGCTTTTAAAATATACAATTGTAAATTACATTTTTACGCTTTCACACTTTTAGGCAAGTATCATACTAAAATTTATTTGTCGCAGAGAAACTCAATTTCCCTACAAATTTAACATTACCTTATGTAGAGTTGACTAATTTGGAAAGGTGAACTTCAATCTACAATGCCTCATTACTCGATATATTTTATTCAGCGAAACATCGGCTAAGAAATGCCGCCCATTTAATATTGATTTCGAATGCTTGCTGTGAATTATATTGATTCAAACGCATAAAAATTGAAAATTTATAACTTCGGCCCGTTAGTTGATTTTTATGTCGAATCTACAGGTAATAAAATACCGTGTTTCATGACCAGTCACCTTGTCAAAATGATAAGCACTTCTCGGCATTTATGTACGATGCTGTTAACATCGCAATGCATAAGTAAGTTAATTATTTATGCAAATAGATTATGCGGCACATTGCCATGGCTTATTGATCTATTTGTCAATTTTTTTATCTATAAGAAATTTGATCTTTATCAGCACGAGGTACCACAAAATTGTAGACTTTTAACCTCCGCCTTTTAGCGGTGATCAGAAGACGCTGCATCTGGATGAAAAAGGTAAGACTGCTTCCGAAATGATTAATTTCCGGATGGATAATTGTTAACTCTTGTCAAAAATGTATCTATTAACTTAAGTATAAAAAACAATACGTGTCTACCTATGTGCTTAATATAAAATTGTCCCATCTACCTATAGGCCTAATATAAAGTTGTTCTGTCTATCTATAGACCTAATATAAACTTGTCCTGTCTACCTATAGGCCTAATATAAACATGTCCCATCTACCTATAGGCCTAATATAAAGTTGTTCTGTCTATCTATAGGCCGAATATAAACTTGTCCTGTCTACCTATAGGCCTAATATAAACTTGTCCTGTCTACCTATAGGCCTAATATAAACATGTCCCATCTACATATAGTCCAAATAAAAACTTTTCCTGGCTACCTATAGGCCTAATATAAACTTGTCACATCTATCTATAGGCCTAATATAAACTTGTCCTGTCTACCTATAGGCCTAATATAAACATGTCCCATCTACATATAGTCCAAATAAAAACTTTTCCTGGCTACCTATAGGCCTAATATAAACTTGTCACATCTATCTATAGGCCTAATATAAACTTGTCCATCCACCCATAGGCCTAATATAAACTTGTCACATCTATCTATAGGCCTAATATAAACTTCTCCTGTCTACGTATAGGCTTAATATAAAATTGTCCCATCGACCTATAGGCCTAATATAAACTTAACCTGTCTACCTATAGGCCTAATATAAACTTGTCCCATGTAACTATAGGCCTAATATAAACTTGTCCCATGTACCTATAGGCCTAATATAAAATTGTCCCATCTACCTACAGGCCTAATATAAAATTGTCCCATCTACCTATAAGCCCAATATAAACATGTCCCATCTATCTATAGGCCTAATATGAAGTTGTCCCATCTACCTATAGGCCTAATATAAACTTGTCCTGTCTACCTATATGACTAATATGAACTTGTCCTGTCTACCTATAGGCTTAATATAGAACTGTCCTGTTTAATTATAGGCTCAATATAAACATTTTGTTTAATTGTATCACCCCGAGTAAGGCGGTAACTCCACTGATGTGCAGGGGGCTATAAAAGAGTAAAAGGATTAGGTAGAAGAGAGTGAAGAGAAAGACGAACCAGTTATAAAGGAGCAAGAGAAGGATGGGAATACAGGTGTGAACACAGTTGCAAAGATGGTGAGAAAGGAAAAGATATACAGGGTGGTGAAGAAAGAACTAGAGTCAAGTGGTTAAGAGATGAGCATTGACATTGCATTTAAATTCCTGGAAATGGAATTTTTTTCCTTACATTGGTAAAATTTTCATGTGCGAACTAAAGGGGGTAAGAAAAATGAGAAGCCAGGATGGAGGGGGTCATAAAAGGGGCTTAGAGGAATGAAACAAAAACAAAAGGGAGAAAACGAGAGAGTAGGAGAGAGAACTAAAGAGACATGAAGAAGGGTCACAGAAATGCCTTAGGTTTCAAGTAGAAAGTAAAATACAGTCATATACAATTTTTGATGACTCCCTGTTCTGGTTTCTCATTTCCCCTACCGCCTTCACGTCACACACAAAAAAATCACCTAATAAGGAAGGAAATGCTCTTTTAAAAAATAGCGTTTACAACCTGATAGAAAATTGTACTTTCAATGTCGAAACAAAATGTACAATATCTAGTAGATTGTAATCTGAACGTGTTCTAAAGTACAATTTATAACATACATATATATATATATATATATATATATATATATATATATATATATAAATTGTGTGTATTTTGGCAGCATTTTTTCATTAATGCAGGTTTCATTGAATAATATAGACAAGTTTTGTCTATTAATTTTGTGTAGGATCCGTTCATACCGTCTGATATACTTGATGGTGATGTCTTTAAAAGACAACAAAAAATCACAGTATTTGTTGAATTTTTTATCGGGTCTAAGCTTTCGGCTCACATAAGCCATTATCAAAGAGTAAATATTAACACACAGTAAACATAGAACATTTAAGCTATTAACAATAAAGATAATTGAATTGAAAATATAAGTCCATCCCTACCGTGGCGGATGGCCGAAGACAGTGACAAAATAGTGGTGTTGTGGTCCCATATATATATATATATATATATATATATATATATATATCCCATTATATTTAAAACTAAATTTTAATGATTAAATTTCCATGTCATGTTTGTCTAAAAAAAAGCAGATGAATTGCAATAGACTGTGGTGTCGATCTAAGACGTTAACCTTAACTTCCTTTGTCTTTCATTTTTTCTTTTTCTTTTTCTTTCTTCCGTTTATCAATTTTCTATATTTTTCTTTTTCTTTCTCTCTTTGGTGTTTTTTAAATGATCGAGGAAATGTTTTTGTAGATTCCCGTTACAAGTATCTATTCTCGATATGGGCACGTGAGTGTCTGTGTGTATTTATTTTCTGGATTATTTTGAATATTAACTCTCGTATCATTTGGGTCTGATGAGCAGCAAGGTTTGCTACAAAATACGTATTGCCCATGAAATTGTAGAATATCTAAGAAATTTCCTAGATTATATTATTCTGTTAAAAGAGATAAATAAATTTAATATTGAGTTCTTTTGACTTCGCCTCTATCTGATTCACCTGAGTTATATACCAAATATTCTACATTATATATATATATATATATATATATATATATATATATATATATATATATATATAGGAAAGAATATTAAATCGTTTTGAGTTTAAAAATGTGTTTCTTTGACAGTATTTGCTTATTTCTATTATTATATTTTATATTTCAGACCGCCCTCGGTCCTTCATCAGAAAAAATGATTTTAAAATTTGAATTAGAAACGTATTTCGCTAGATCTCGCGAGAGCGTCTGTGAAGAGTTTGTTTACTCCACGTGACGCGTTTGTTTACATCACGTGACGCGTTTGTGGAGAGAGTTTTTGTTTTTACATCAAGTGACGTTGAAAGCGACAGTTGTTTTTAAAAAAAATATTTGTAAACATAAACCTATCTTTAATAATACTTATAAATTTGTTTTAGATAAAACATTTTTTGAATGTATCTAAAAAAGTTTAGCTATTGAAATGTTTGCAATGATTCAAAACACCTAAGTCCCTATTTAACCCTATCTTGTGTGTATTTAATTTTCAAATCCAGTATTTTGCTTTCTTTCTGCGTGTGTATGTAGAACTAAAATTGGAGTCTATTAGTAAACATTTGCAATTTTCTAAAGTGTGACCCGGTTGATTGAAATGTACTGCTATTGGGGAATATTGATTATTTTGTCGTTTATTATTGAAGCGAAATCTAAAGCTGTTACCAGATTCGCCAATATATCCACTATTGGGATATATTGAACAGAAGAGGAAGTATATAATGTTTTTGCTGTCACAAGTGAGCGTGGTGGGTGCAATTTGATTTTCGTGTTGGGTACAGAGAATATTGTGTCGTTTACTAAATGTTTACAAATTAAACACCTGGGTTTCTGACATTTTAAATTCCCTGATAGGTTTGTATTTTTTAGATATTTGTTAGAAGTGAGGATAGTTGATAGGTGGGTGTTTGTTTCATTGCATTTATGGGTGGTTTATCGAAAATGTCTTTGATTTTTTGTTTGATTGGAGGTTCTTGTAATCATTTTCTTTTTTTTTTAATTTCTGATAAGTGTGTGTGAATGTTGATTGTGGTTAAAAACCATGGGAATTCGGTTGTTGTTTTTTCTTTTCTTGTATGTGAGAAGTGTGTTACGATTTGTGTGGATGGTTTTATTTAGTGCTTCTTTTATTATTTTTATTGGGTATTTACATTTTAGAAATTGCTTTGTTAGGTTGTTAATGCTGTTTAGAAAATTTGGATGATCTGAGCATATGCGTTTGATTCTTAGAAATGAGCAGTATACAATCGATTTTTTTAATTGAAGGGAATGACAGCTGTTAAAGTGTGGGAATTTATGTTGGTTTGTGGGTTTGTTGCATAGAGTGGTGGAAAGTGTACGTTTGTTTAATTTTATCATGACGTCTAAGAAAAGGACGGATGTGTATGAGTACTCCATCGTAAATTTGATTGTATTATGGAAGTTGTTGCAGAAAGTAAAGAAGTTTTTGTAATTTTTCTAATCCGTGAGTCCATAATAAGAAAATATCATCAATGTATCTAAAATAATGTGATGGTTTGTATTGTGAATTGTCTCGTATCTTTCTTTCTAGAATGTGCATCAAGATATTGGCATAACTAGGTGCCATTTTCGTGGCCATTGCTGTGCCACTAATGTGTAAAAAGTGTTTGTTGTTGAACAGAATATTATTGTGTGTTAAGATGAAATTTATTAATTGACATATATCTGTGATTTGGTTGTTAGGTAGTTTGCTTTTAAGGAACTCATGGCAAGCTGATACTCCTTCAACATGTGGAATGTTCGTGTACAGAGACATAACATCCATCGTTACTAGGATATTATCATCGTGGACTAAGCTAATGTTTTGTAATTTGTTGAGAAAAGTCAGTAGTGTCTCTAATATAACTAGGTATGTCAGGCAATAAAGGTTTTAGGATATTGTCTATGTACCCAGATATAAGTTCTGTGAGGGTACCAATGCCTGATATTATGGGTCTGCAAGGTGGTGTGATTTTAAGGGCTTTTGAAATTTTATAGATATCTTCATTATTTGATTGTTTAGTATGATGTGGGTTGGATGAAGAGGTGTTAAGGTATTTTTCTGAAAGGATTTTGGGGGGTTTATGTAGTTTTGGGATAGTGTAGAATGTTGCTGTTTTGGGGTTCTCAGGGATAAGAGATTTTATTTTATTTTTTATGATGTGATTCAGGTTCTGAATGAGAAGTGATAATTCTGTTTTGTAAGTGCTGGTCGGATCTAGAGGTAAGGGTACACAGAACCTGTAATTTTGAAGCTGTGATTCTGCTTCTTTAATGTTAACATTTCAATCAACCGGGTCACACTTTAGAAAATTGCAAATGTTTACTAATAGACCCCAATTATAGTTCTACATACACACGCAGAAAGAAAGAAAAATACTGAATTTTAAAATTAAATACACACAAGCTAGGGTTAAATAGGGACTTAGGTGTGTTGAATCTTTACAAATATTTCTAGCTAAACGTTTCTAGATACATTCAAAATTTTTTTTATCTAAAACAAATTTATAAGTATTATTAAAGATAGGTTTAGGTTTACGTTTATGTTCACAAATATTTAAAAAAAAATCTGTCGCTTTCAACGTCACTTGATGTAAAAACAAAAACTCTCTCCATAAACGCGTCACATGATGTAAACAAACGCGTCACGTGGTGTAAACAAACACTTCACAGGCGCTCTCACGAGATCAAGCGAAATACGTTTCTAATTCAAATTTTAAAATCATTTTTTTCTGATGAAGGACCGAGGGCGGTCTGAAATATAAAATATAATAATAGAAATAAACAAATACAGTCATAGAAACACATTTTTAAACTCAAAACTTGTTAATATTCTTTCTTATACATATTAAGACAGAATACGTGGATCATCACTATATATATATATATATACTAATTGGAGGAGATAGACTAAACTATCGCCCGATTCACACTCCACCCAAGTCTATTGAACAGATGAAGAGGCTCATCCCTTGTTTCCTGTTTAGGATGCGGTTTCCGGTTTTCTCTTTTCCAAACTTTTCACTCTTTTCTTTATTTTTTTCAATTGGAGTAGGTAGACTAAACTATCGCCCGGTTTACACTCCACCCACATCTATTGAACAGATGAAGAGGCTCGTCTCTTGTTTCCTGTTTAGGATGCGGTGTCCGGTTTTCTGTTTTCCATTCTTTTTATCCTTACGCAGCCTCCTGCGCTTCAGTGGATTTATCGCCTTGCTTGAGGTGATATGATTAATATATATATATATATATATATATATATATATATATATATATATACTCTGTGTGTGTGATTAACTTTTGTTAACCTTTGACCAGCGCGTTTGTTCCACCGTTACAAAACTGAAACACTTAACTAATTACTCGTATTTTGGCATATTTACTCGGGTATATAATATGAAAAACTAATATTGTCGCCTAGATGTAAATCATGAAAGCCATATCCATTCGTGCGGTATTTTTCCATGTCATAAACAACTACAATTTATACACACAGATAAAAACAACTTTATCATCTACATTCGCATATATGAAGATACATCTTCTGTTTATACTAACGCAATTCATTAAGTTGTATTGTAAAAAAGATTCACAAAAATAATTTGTGTCAAGTTGTTCGTTAATATTCTTTTGATTTCTTTCCATTTCAAAGAAAAATAATAGGCAAATACAAATTATTGAAATGTGAATACACGCATATACAATATGCATATCTATCTATCTATCTATCTATCTATCTATCTATCTATCTATCTATCTATCTATCTGTCTGTCTGTCTGTTTATCTGTCTGTCTGTCTGTCTGTCTGTCTGTCTGTCTGTCTATTTGTCTATCTATCTGTCTTTCTATCTGTTTATCTATCTATCTTTCTGTCTGTCTGTCTATCTATCTATCTATCTATCTATGTCTGTCTAACTGTCTGTCTATCTCTCTGTCTATCTATCTATCTATCTATCTATCTATCTATCTATCTATCTGTCTAACTGTCTGTCTGTCTGTCTGTCTATCTATCTATGTCTGTCTAACTGTCTCTCTATCTGTCAGTCTAACTGTCTGTCTATATATCTGTCTGTCTGTCTGTCTGTCTGTCTGTCTGTCTATATATAGATGAAATGATTTGTTTGTACATTATTTTTGATGGATACTAGTATTTAAGTAGATATTCTGTTTATAATCAAACAGTGTTATAAATTTATTTCTACCGGCCTGATTATTTACGATAATCATCATGTTACGGAAATTAACGAAGGTTAACAAAATTGGTTATAAACAACCGACAATTTGAAACGATTGATCTGAACATTATTTTTTATCAATACTCGTATTTAAGTAGTTATTCTGTTTATAATCAAACAGTATTATATATTTATTTCTACCGGCCTGATTATTTACTATAAATGTTTGTTACAAAAATGTGTGTCATTAGGCAGAATTCGAATGTGCAACCCATATTCACACGGGGGAAGCCCCTAATTGATCTGGCACGTCTCAGATCTCTCGACCACGAATGACCAATAGTCATGGTTTTTAAGATGAATCGAAAATAGTGTTATATAGGCTTGATTGTATAACAGCCATGACTAAGCTCCGCTGCATGTGTAACATGGTGCTGAGTCCTGTTGCCAGGCGTAGTGTCCGCCAACTCTCACCCTCCTAACTCAAGGCAGCACTATCTCTTTGTGTAGACCTCTGTGTTGAATCTGAGACGTTCACTCAGAAATTTGTATGTCCTTCCTGATCAGAAAGATGAAGTTAATTTTCGGAGCATTTTTTACCAATCATCCGCAGATTTAAACGCAAACACACTGAAATATTTGTATCGGGGCGTATATGAAGTAATACAGCATGCCGTTTCCACAATTTCTGAAGGACTGAATTGCGCAATTGTGTGTGTTTTTTTTTCTCACCGACGGTGACAAATTGACTTTACAATATCCTGCAGCACAGAAAAATAAAAAAACAAGCGCCAAATGAAAAAATAGGTTGGCGTCAGTTTTACTCTGCATATATATGGAGAGAGAGAGAGAGAGAGAGAGAGAGAGTGCGCATATATATATATATATAGGGAGGGTGCGCATATATATATATATATATATATATATATATATACATAGGGAGGGTGCGCATATATATATAAATATGTGGGGTACGCATACATATATATATGGGGAGGGCGCGCATATATATAGAGGGAGAGGGAGAGAGAGTGCGCGTATATATATATATATATATATAGGGTGCGCATACATATATATATATAGAGAGAGAGGGAGGTGTGCATATATATATATATATATATATATATATATGGTGCGCTTACATATATATGCATAGGGTTATAGAAGGAGTGGTCCTATTTTAATCTAATTTGATACACTCATAGGCAAAGACATAAGAATCGATATTCAGAAGCTTCAGGATTGCAGTTTTTACAGTAGTGCAGAAAATCGATAATATATATATATATATATAT
>JBBBDQ010001408.1:0-99987 GCA_037127315.1 Ascarosepion bandense | reverse complement strand
TTTGTCTATATTTCTGAGATGAGGTAGTATTTACAGTATTTACATTATTCGGACTATTGTCCTCATCTTTGTTGCCATTTGTACAACGTTTAATAATAGATCATTCTATTTGTCTATATTTCTGAGATGAGGCAGTATTTACAGTATTTACATTATTCGGACTATTGTCCTCATCTTGGTTGTCATTTGTACGACTTTTAATAATAGATCATTCTATTTGTCTATATTTTTGAGATGAGGTAGTATTTACACTGTTTACATTATTCGGACTATTGTCCTCATCTTGGTTGCCATTTGTACGACGTTTAATAATAGATCATTCTATTTGTCTATATTTCTGGGATGAGGTAGTATTTACACTGTTTACATTATTCGGACTATTGTCCTCATCTTGGTTGTTATTTTACGACGTTTAATAATAGATCATTCTATTTGTCTATATTTGTGAGATGAGGTAGTATTTACACTATTTACATTATTTGAACTATTGTCCTCATCTTGGTTGCCATTTGTACGACGTTTAATAATAGATCATTCTATTTGTCTATATTTCTGAGATGAGGTAGTATTTACAGTATTTACATTATTCGGACTATTGTCCTCATCTTTGTTGCCATTTGTACGACGTTTAATAATAGATCATTCTATTTGTCTATATTTCTGAGATGAGGCAGTATTTACAGTATTTACATTATTCGGACTATTGTCCTCATCTTGGTTGTCATTTGTACGACTTTTAATAATAGATCATTCTATTTGTCTATATTTTTGAGATGAGGTAGTATTTACACTGTTTACATTATTCGGACTATTGTCCTCATCTTGGTTGCCATTTGTACGATGTTTAATAATTGATCATTCTATTTGTCTATATTTTTGAGATGAGGTAGTATTTACACTGTTTACATTATTCGGACTATTGTCCTCATCTTGGTTGCCATTTGTACGATGTTTAATAATAGATCATTCTATTTGTCTATATTTCTGAGATGAGGCAGTATTTACAGTATTTACATTATTCGGACTATTGTCCTCATCTTGGTTGTCATTTGTACGACTTTTAATAATAGATCATTCTATTTGTCTATATTTTTGAGATGAGGTAGTATTTACACTGTTTACATTATTCGGACTATTGTCCTCATCTTGGTTGCCATTTGTACGATGTTTAATAATAGATCATTCTATTTGTCTATATTTCTGAGATGAGGTAGTATTTACACTGTTTACATTATTCGGACTATTGTCCTCATCTTGGTTGTTATTTTACGACGTTTAATAATAGATCATTCTATTTGTCTATATTTGTGAGATGAGGTAGTATTTACACTATTTACATTATTTGAACTATTGTCCTCATCTTGGTTGCCATTTGTACGACGTTTAATAATAGATCATTCTATTTGTCTATATTTGTGAGATGAGGTAGTATTTACAGTATTTACATTATTCGGACTATTGTCCTCATCTTTGTTGCCATTTGTACGACGTTTAATAATAGATCATTCTATTTGTCTATATTTCTGAGATGAGGCAGTATTTACAGTATTTACATTATTCGGACTATTGTCCTCATCTTGGTTGTCATTTGTACGACTTTTAATAATAGATCATTCTATTTGTCTATATTTTTGAGATGAGGTAGTATTTACACTGTTTACATTATTCGGACTATTGTCCTCATCTTGGTTGCCATTTGTACGATGTTTAATAATAGATCATTCTATTTGTCTATATTTTTGAGATGAGGTAGTATTTACACTGTTTACATTATTCGGACTATTGTCCTCATCTTGGTTGCCATTTGTACGATGTTTAATAATAGATCATTCTATTTGTCTATATTTCTGAGATGAGGCAGTATTTACAGTATTTACATTATTCGGACTATTGTCCTCATCTTGGTTGTCATTTGTACGACTTTTAATAATAGATCATTCTATTTGTCTATATTTTTGAGATGAGGTAGTATTTACACTGTTTACATTATTCGGACTATTGTCCTCATCTTGGTTGTCATTTGTACGACGTTTAATAATAGATCATTCTATTTGTCTATATTTCTGAGATGAGGTAGTATTTACTGTATTTACATTATTGTCCTCATCTTCGTTGCCAAGATCCTGTAATATGAGCTCTGGTTAGAAAAGTACTAGAGTAAACCATTAACATAAAAAAATTGTAATATGAACTCTGGTAAAAAAGGGTTACTGGACATTAGGTTTATAAGTCCCAAAAATTTATTTGTTCTTTAAGGACACATGGCTTGTTTCTTAGAGTTTTGAGTTCAATACCAGGCTACAGCAGTGGGGAACAAGTAACTTGCAGGGTTAGAGGGAAATAACATGACTTTACGCAAGCAATGAGGATGATATACCTTAGTGATAGTAATAAAGAGTTCAGTTCGAAATTCCTAGCACCTGAAGAAGGCCGGAGCGTACAACGGCTGAAACGTTGTACAAATGGCAACAAAGATGAGGACAATAGTCCGAATAATGTAAATATTTTACGAAACTGGTACAACCAAGGTGTATATACAATATTTACAGTCTCTCGCAATAATAGGTGTTACTCCACGAAGTCCGTGGTAAAGACAACTCCCCGTGTATAACGCACATTTTTTGTACATCCGTGTGACCGGGTTTCACTTTGTACGAGCCACGACACAACACAACACAAGGAATATGATATTTATGCATCGTATTATTTTTGAAAGAGAAAAACAATGTCGAAGAAAGTGTATCTCTGTATAATAGATTGCAACCAATAGTGTGATAAAGTACTCTACAAAAAGATAGACATATATGGGATGCTTATTAGAATAGTCAAGAAACTTTAGTGGTCGCAAACCGTATGTATACGGATAGACAATATGTTCAATGTATATACAACTATAGAAATGAGTGTAAGACAAGGATGTGTCTTCTCTCCGGATGTACTCGGCTTACACAGACGATTCTAAGAAAATTAATAGTCCTACTAAGATTAATTAGTGGGGGCCACAACCCTAACAATCTAAAGCATGCAGAGGACTCAGTGTTGATATCAAACACAAAAATAAAACTACAAAAAATTCTCTGGAAACTAATCAAGTAAAGAGAGTAAAGGAATTAATTCAATTTCAAGAAGACAGAATGTCTGGCTTAGTAGAAATCCGAACAACTCGACATGTAAATTATAAATTGTGAATAACAAAATCAAAAAAAGTACGAAACTTTAAATATCTAAGAAGTAGATTAGCAGCAAAAGAATATATATATATATATATATATATATATATATATATATATATATATACTGTTAAATACAAGAGATAATGAATGTCTATTATGCTTAATCATGAGCCGTTCTGAATATCGTACTTTGGCTTTAATTTCAGGTGAAGCTAAAGACTAAATTTCTTCAACAATTGGATATTTTTTTATTAAGTTGGTTCTAAGCTTTCGGCTCACATGAGCCACCTTCAGAGAAGTTGCAAGGACGTTAACATAAAAACATCCACCATCAGCGACTATTTTCTCTTGTGTTGACATAAAACTTTGCTAAGCAACGATAACAGTTACCAAAAATAGCAAATGCAGTTCGTAAATTTGTAATGCGGTTCTATGACGTTACACCCCGTGAGAGCTCGAAATGATGACAGAACTATATATTTCAATTCAATGTAATATGTTATGAAAAGATTTAAACATGATTTTATTAAGTGTAGGTTGTTTGGATTTAATGTAGATGTCCTCCAATATCTGAAAGTTCTTTTTACTGTGTGTATGAGTGAGGATTATTGTATTGTTGACTAAAATCTGTCTGATATTACCTACATGACTATGTTTTTCTAAGAAATGTTGTTTAATTGTACTCTGATCAGAAAGGTGACAGGTAAGTCTACGGGAGAGCGTGGTTGTAGTAAAACGGATATATGTAGTGGGTTTATTAAGAGATACAATCTCTGAACAGGCATGGAAATTGATGCATTATATTGGTTTTCTGTAGTGGATTAAGTTGAGTGCTTGTAGGGTTATAGTAAATTTTTGATTTGTTCCCCGAAGGCCTTTATCCCTTCAAATCATTATAAAACATCCTTATTTCCCTGCAAATATAAATGCTGAACTCAAATCGATAATTGTTTATTGACGAAACCTACCTTTTTTCAAGTTTGCAACCAGAAAAATATCTTGTCATTGTTTATCTCACCCCGTAACCACGCTTCAAAAAATGTTATTCACTGCAGAATGACTTCACGCGTAGTTTGCCAATTTTTCGGCCTTTTTACTTCTTGTTTGCAATTACTACAAGGAAATTGAGTTCCGAAACCAAAAAAATCGCGGAGTAATTGCTCAAAGGAAGTAAATAGGCCGAAATAAGTATCCTACGCCTCAAGTAATTCAGTGGTGAATCAGATATGAGAACAGTGATAAGGGGTGAGATATTGTCTGATTTATTTATGGTCGATAACATGAAAAAAGGTAGGTTTCTTCAATAGACAATTATCGATTGAGTTCAGCATATACATTTGCACGGAAATAGGGATGTTTTGGAAAGATTTGACGGGGTAAAGGCCTTCGGGGAACAACTCAAAATTTTACCGGGTTATTAGAGACTATGAAGCCAATTGTTTTGTTTTTAAAGAAAACTATATATATATATATATATATAGTTTTCTTTAAAAATGACAGACATATTTTTCTTCTCAAAACTCAAATTATAAAAGAATTGTCAAAAGCTATGTACTTTCGAGCACTTTCGTCTATACTTTCAGACATTACCAAGAATTAATTTTAATTTATTTATAAATAAATACGTGGAAAATTTATGCGTAAAAGGAATTGTATAAATTATATAAACACATGAAAAATTGTATAAAAAATTAATGATAATCCCTTGACAGTCATTTTTAATGAAATCTGTATAAATGAGAGTTTGTTGTCCAAATACGTAATATATCTGCTTCATGGTTGACATTATATACTATCCCAACAATACCTTACGTTGGGGTCGTCTACCAAGGCTAATATTATCTATAAGTTTCTGGAAGCCGAGTTCGAATTTCAGTTGAATTCCTCGCATTCACTTAGGAGCAAATACCCTCGGAAAAGGTATTGATCCGTTTCTTCCCTCCAGTTTTGGGTTAAATAACAGGCCAGATTGGGTTTTATATCCTTGGCAGACAACCAGTTTACCCATGGCAACCTACTGCGGGATAATCTTCTGCCCAGTTAGTCATGTTTCTTTCGAGACATGACCTCCCAAACGTGTATTACGTATGGCACTTAACTGAATGACTGAATATAATATTTGAAAACATGATTAAGGTTTCCATTGTGTATAAAGTGGAGGATCAGTTTTATATTGCTATGAAGTAATAAACTGATCCCCCACTAATTACTACTTAATAATATAATACATATATTGCCCCTGTATCTATGAGTCAAATAAAAAGACAGATTGGGTTCTATAGCCTTGGCTGGCAATCAGTCTACCGCAGAAAGCAAAGGCAACCTACTGCGGGATAATCTTCTGCCCAGTCAGTTATATCAGTTTTAGACATAATCACCCAAGCGTGTATCACGTTAACTGACTGACTGAATATAATAGTTGGAATAATGATTAATGCTTATATTGGTCATAAAGTGGGGGGTCAGTTTATTACTTCATAACAATAGGAAACCGATCCCCCACTAATTACTACATAATAATATAATAGATTTCTTTTACCTTTACCTATGAGTTAAATAACAGGGTAGATTGGGTTCTATAGCCTTGGTCGGCAACCAGTCTACCGCAGAAAGCAATGACAACCTACTGCGGGATAATCTTCTGCCCAGTCAGTCATGTCACTTGGGAGACATGATCGCCCAAAGTGTATATCACATATGGCACTAAACTGACATGACCAGTTTCCAACCCACATCTCAAGAACGGGGTATTAACTATTTCCACAATAAGGTTTACATATGAACGCTCCATTTGTGCTCCACTTTGTGTTCTAAGTGGATATTTGTACAAAAGTAAGTCAATCTCAATAAATATCAAGTAAGTCTAACCGAGTTCGATAATTCACGCATGCGTATGGACAATTTGTTCAAAAATGAAGAAGAAAGCTTAAGCGACAAAATGGTGGTGTTCTGAGAATTCCAAAGAAAAAACATGCCAGATACCAGCAAATTCAAATCAGAATTACAAAGGGACATAAATTCCCAAAAGTGCCAGATGAATAACAAAAGATGCTTTTGGGAAAATAAGCAAAGAAATAAGATATAGGGAAATGTCGATAATAGAGTCTGGCCTTATAAAATATCTAGTTTTTTTTATGCATGACAATTAATTACATCAAGCAGCAATAACACTGATTAGGAGATTTTCACGAGGGTGAACCAGCTCTTGATTGCTTTTTTCCTAGATCTATATTGAGCTGTAGGGCAGCACTTGTTAAGTCCCTAGTCATTGGGAAATAGTTAACTGGAAAACTGGTGTCTAAAACTGTCAACATACTGAAATTATAGATAAAGAAAATAAATAAAGAAAAGAAAAAGTAGAATAAACAGACTTCTGTAAAAAGAAAAAAAACAGCATCAATTTTGTATGAAGAAAAATTCCTCAAGATCTTAAGAATATTAAATTCCAGCATCAAATGACAACAGAATTGATATGCCGTTAAACAAACACTCTTATATGGCAGTGAATGCGAAACTATGGGTGCTTGGCAGTGTGTCTAGAACGTTCGCTTTCCGACCCGGGTTTTCAATCTCACCATGTCGATTTGTCAGGAAGGTGGCTTCTTGATTATATCTGTCTGGAAGAAACGATCTCAGCGTACTGAACATTTTGGAAAGTGGCCGAAAACCGTAACGCCATTTGTGATTGAAATTGTGTAAACGAAACTGTTTACGAACTGTTGATGGACATCGAAATCACAAGTCATCATGACCAAGGGTGTGACCGGGCTGGCTTTGTTCATGCTATTGATCACGCCAGATTATTCGTTCTCTCCCGGAAACTGTAACTTAGGTCCGCTCAGTATAGTTTCAGTAAAAAGCACAGGTGGGTTCTATGGGTATTAAAAACACAAATATTCCTGAGCAGACGTCTGAAACAGGGATTTTCAAGAATCTCTAGTAGGCAAATATACTCAGGTATGAGTAACCATATTAGCTATCCACACAGAAACAGAAAGTGTTTAAATCGATTAAGGCTGAGACCAAGAGAGAAAAAGTGAGCGACGAGAAAGTTTTAAGTAAAATTCCCAATGCCCGTTCATTATGCCTGTAATCAAATAGACAGATTTGTTTTTACGGCTTATCAACCTGTTGAATTATACTTAAAGTAGAAGTGTATATGCATATTTTTTTCGAGTTAATATTGTATAAACATAATTTTTGAGATAAAAAATGCTTTACGGATACAAGTCCCACTATTTAACCCATAGATTAGGAAAACAATTTTCCAAGGGTATTTTTGTGTATTGAATGTAATGAATTGGGTGATATCCGAAGTCGGCAATCCGAGTTCTCACTTCGATTCATTAAAATCATCCGCACATTGAAGCTTACACCACCTTCTTCATCTTCTTTTTCTTCTATGTGCCTTGTCTTTTCACGACGTAGGCGATCATGGCCCTCCACATCTCCCTATCCCTGGTGGCTCTGAGCTTGCTTTCTCCTGTTACACCACACAACACCCCGTTCTGTCATCCACCTGCTGAGGGCTTTCAAATATGTCATTCACTGCTTTCCTTTGTCTCTTTTTCCCTCTATCTGGCCTGTTATTATCAGGGTCTCCAAACCGTCCTTCCTCATTGCATGTCCAAAGAATTTCTGTTGTCTCTTCCTGATGCACACTATTAATTTTCCTTTCGTTGACATTCTTTCCAACACCTCATCATTGCTCACATGCTCGGTCCATGATATCCGCATCATCCTTCTGTAGAACCACATTTCCGCTGCTTCAAGTTTTTCCTTCATCTTCGATGATATTGTCTAGCATTCACTGCCATATTGAAAAACTGACATCACATAGCAATCTAGCTCTCTCTTGTTTGTTTCTAGTGAAAGTTTTGTGTCTTAGTACTTTACTCAGCTTCTGGAACGCGTCCTTTGCCATGCCAATTCGCCTTCGGATCTCTGTGTCACACTTTCCATCTCCTGTTAGAACACTTTCTAGGTATTTTAATTTTTGTACTTGCTTGATTCTATCATTCCCCACCTGTATTTGGAGTTTTGGGTTGCTCTTTTTTGCTGGTGACCATGCTTCTGCTCGGATGAGCTTAAGTCACTGATGCCTCTTCAACAGGTGTTTACCCGTGTAACCAGACTGGCAACTGGGTCCCACCCATTCACAGTCAGGTTAGCCAAATGCAGACGACAATTCTACTCCTGCAGCTTCCTCTCTCGCACTTCCCGCCTGTGGAACTCACTCCCGTATTCTTGCTTTCCTGACGGCTACAACCTCCAGAAATTTAAATGCAAAGTTAATACTCATCTACTAACCACTGGACTCTAGCTCTCTCCCCTCCCCTGTATAACCTTCCCTTTCTCTCCACCTATGTATCTGGCATCGCAACTGCTTTCTATTGTTCCTTTCTAACTAGTTTGTACTCCTCACTCTTTTCTATTTAATCTTTTTACATTTATGTAGCCCCCTGCACATCAGTGGCGTTTCCGCCTTGCTCGGGGTGAAATGATTAAAAAAAAAAAGTGTTTATTTGTAGTCCTATTTTGTCAATCTCTTCACCTACCTACTGTAGGAATTCTTGTAGTTATCTTCCCTTGTCTGCAAACAGCATTTTTATCATCGGCGTATCTTATATTAAAATTGTAGCCTCCGTTTACAAATCCTGGGATAACATCATACTTCCTCAGAATATTCTCACTGTACCAATTGAACAGATCCGGTGAAAAGACAAATCCTTGTCTTACGCCCCCTTTTCTATCTTTGTAAATCTGCTGAACTCGTTACCTGTCCGTATGCAGGCAGTTTGCTGCCAGTTGAGATTCTTGATTACTCCGATGTCTTTCACATATATGTCGAGGCTGCTGAGCATCTCCATATTCACAAATGGTGTATCATCGAGGTACTGACCAGATTCGACGTTGCTTGACTTTGTTGATCGACCGAGAACGTGTTTCAGCATGATATGGCTATTAATATTGCTACATAATGAAAAAAGAAGGCTTCGAGAATTCAACACTCAAATTGAAAGGAACTAATATATGGGTTAAATGCGACAGAAAAGAGAGTCTCAGTGCATGGAAGAAAACACAATGAAAACGAGAAAGAGAGTAAATTATCAAAAGTTGAAGTCAAAAAGGATAGGAAAATGTGGAGAGTCATTATTGAAACCGTCTTGAAGCGCCTAGACGCACAAATGAAGACTACGAAACGCTAACTGATAACCGCTGTCCATCTGAATAAAATTTATTACAAATCAATATGACGTCGTTTTTTCGAATTAGTCAAGATGATATGTCTGAGCAGTGTCCATTGCCAAGTTCCTAATTCTCGCGTCAAAATAAAGAGGATTCCTATCATTGCTGGTTAGGAAAATGACTGATTAAATCCACCCAGGACAATCGAAGAAATCAATGATTATAATTTTAATATGGCGATGGAGATGAAATTACACGTGACTGTACCAGAGACAATAATGAACCTCCCGACACAAGAGATTCCAACTGTGACGCTGTCAGTTGATAATTAAGAGCAAAACTGTCGGACCGGGATCCTACCTGTCCAACTGATTTGTTACCCTACCCGACCGTTGAAAGGCTGTCTCATGCTTGCCGCTTCATGAAGCAGACGTAGGTAATTAGCAACGGCCAAAGGACAAATTGCATCGTTTGTCCTTTCGAAAGGAGACAGGTTAAACAAAGAGGACGACGGAAAGATGCGAAGAGAAGGAAATTAAATCAAGACAATGAGAAAGGAATGAAATATTGAAGGAGACGATTTTGTTGGAATGAAAAGAAAAATGAAAAAGAAGATCGGCCGGGAGAGAAATGTTGGATATTAAAGGAAGGAAAAAGAAGATACTTGACAAGTGGAAAAAAAACGATAATACTTACAGATAAAGACAGCAAATGAAAAGCACGGAGGAGGAGAAAAAATGGTGGTCAAAGAGAGAGAGAGAGAGAGAGAGAAAAAAGGTGACAAAAAGAGAAAGATACTAACAAGAGAAAAGAAAGAGATAAGGTCATTGAAAAAAGGCAAATAATAACACAGAGGTGGGAGGAGAGAAAGAAACTAAAGCAAAAATAGATAGATAGATAGATAGATAGATAGATAGATAGATAGATATGGAAAGGCTGGGTTAGATAGATAGATAGATAGATAGATAGATAGATAGATTGATAGATAGATATGAACAGTCTGAGATAGATAGATAGATAGATAGATAGATAGATAGATAGATAGATATGAACTGCTTAAAATAGATATATAAGGAACAGATTGCGATAGATAGATAGATAGATAGATAGATAGATAGATAGATAGATAGATATGAACAGAATTAGATAGATATATAGATAGATAGATACTGAACAGGATTATAGATAGATAGATAGATAGATAGATAGATAGATATCAACGGCTTAAAATAAATAAGGAACAGATTGTGGTAGGTAGGTAGGTAGGTAGGTAGGTAGGTAGGTAGGTAGGTAGGTAGGTAGGTAGGAACTGCTTAAAATAGATAGATAGATAGATAGATAGATAGATAGATAGATAGATAGATAGATAGATAGATAGATAGATTAAATTGTTGGTTAGATTCCGACTGAACCTTAACAATATGAGGCAATAATTTTCCTCTATCTAATAACCAGTGGAATCTGTCAAAGTCAAACAAGTCTAAAGTGTCTCATTTATTTGTCAAATGTCTCATATATTTGTAATACTTACTGATATAGTAATATAATATATAATATTAGTGTATCAAGGCAGCAGATTATTTTCTAAACATATACTGTTAAATATAAGAGACAATGAATGTCTATTATGTCTAATCATGAACCGTTCGAAACATCGTCTTTCAGGTGAAAATAAAACAAAAATTCTCCAACATTTGTATAACTTTATATTAAGTTCGTTCTAAGCTTTCGGTTCACATGTGCCATCTTCAGAGAGGTTACATGGACGTTAACACAAAAATATCCACCATCAGCGACGATTTTCTCTTGTGTTGACATAAAACTTTGCTAAGCAACGATAACAGTTACCAAGAATAGCAAACGCAGTTTGTAAATTTGTAATGCCGTTCTATGACGTCACACCGCGTGATAGCGCCAAATGACAACAGAACCATATATTCAAATGCAATGTAATGTCTTATGACCAGATTGAAACGTGATTTTATTAAGTGTGGGTTGTTTGGATTTAATGTAGATGGCCTCCAATATCTGAAGTTTCTTTTTACTGTGTGTATGAGTGAGGATTATTGTATGGTTGAATAAAATCTGTCTTATTTTATCTCCAGGTCTCATTTTACCTACAGGTTTTTCTAAGAAATGTTGTTTTATTGTACTCTGATCAGAAAGGTGACAGGTAAGTCTACGGGAGAGCGTGGTTGTAGTAAAACCAATATATGTAGAGGGCATGGCCGAATCTGACTACTGGGCACACCGGGCACGGGTCTGGTTCGATCCGTGCCATCATAGTGAAAATCCGGGCAAAGAAAAATGTCTTCGTTAGAAATCAAACTAAACAATTCACGAAGAAAGAAAGAAAGAAAGAAAGAAAGAAAGAAAGAAAGAAAGAAAAATGAAGAACTCCTGCCTAAAACCTCATTCCTCTCCGTAGTTCACTTCTGCCTGCTCAGCCGCCATTGCCCACAGGAACCATTACTTCCGTCTATTCCGGAGAAAATCATCTGATCACAATAGGCGCCTGTTCACGTCTGCTCGCAATGAGTGCAAGAGAACCCTAAATGACGCCAAACGGTTGTTTGCTGAGAGAATGCAACAGCGCATAGCTGACCGCAAGTTCGGCTCCAAGGAATATTGGAGGATTTGCAAACGAGTGCTGAACAATAGCAAATCCTCAAAGCTGAATGCTTTGCCCGCAGGTTCTCATCCAACTCCACATTTGACTCATCTGGAGTACACCCACCCGACTTACCTATTAGAACTGAGGCCAAACTGCACGACGTATATATTACCCCGACAGTAGTATCCCGAGTAATCTCAAAACTCGACCCCCATATGGCGAGTGGAGACGATGGAATCCCGGTGATAGTCCTTAAGAGGTGTACTCCTGAACTTTCCCCTGTCCTCTCTAAACTGTTTAACTACTGCCTTTCTGCTTCCTGCTTTCCTGCATGCTGGAAGTTCTCCTCAGTCGTTCCTGTATTTAAGAATTGTGGAGAACCCTCGGACCCATCCAACTATAATCCTATCAGTCTTCTACCGATATTCGGGAAAGTATTCGAGGCCATAATCAATGCTGAAATAGTCCAACATCTTACGGCCCACAAACTCTTCTCTAACAGGAAATATGGCTTCCGCTTTGCCAGGTCCACGGCTGACTTGCTAACAACCGTAACGAAGTACATGCTCCATGCCCTTGATGAGACTTACGAGGCTCGCGCGGTTGCTCTGGACATCTCCAAAGCTTTTGACAGGGTTTGGCACTCTGGCCTCCTATGTAAGCTACGGGGTTACGGTATTACCGGTCGCCAGCTTGACTTAATCCAATCTTTTTTAAATAACCGCAGAAGGAAAGTCGTTTTGAATGGGCATGCCTCTTCATCCTACAGCACGAATGCTGGTGTCCCACAGGGCTCTATCCTGGTCCCGACGCTCTTCCTTATTTTCATCAACGACCTTCCAGATGAGATCAGTTCCCAAGTAGGTATCTACGCAGACGACACCACAATATACGCCCGCACCAGTAAGAAACCTGTCGTAGCGGACAGACATAATCTCGCTGCTGACCTTGAACAGGATCTACAGTCTGTGGTGAATTGGGGCAAGAAGTGGCTTGTCAACTTCAATTAATCTAAGACCAAGCTGTTGTCTGTCAATCATCACAGGCAACCTCTCCTGCCTCAGATAAGCATGGACCAAACGATTCTCCCTGAGAGCAACACACTACGCCTCCTCGGCCTTACTCTCTCCTCAGACCTCAAATGGAACCACTATATTGATTCCATAGCAAAATCTACTGCTAAGAAGGTTGGGTCAATATGCCGATCCAGGATGTTTTTTCCGCCTGAATCCATCCTGCATATATACAAGTCAACCATCCGTCCGTGCATGGAGTACTGCTGCCATTTATGGTCAGGCGCCTCTGCCGTTCTCCTCAGTGTTCTCGACAGGCTCCAAAGGAGAGTCTGTAATGTGATAGGTACTGATCTCGCGGCTCGACTGCAGCCACTTCCCCACCGTCGAAATGTGGCCTCCCTTTGTCTGTTCTATAAATACATTCATGGCTTCTGCTCGGACGAACTTAAGTCACTGGTGCCTCCTCAACAGGTGTTTACTCGTGCAACCAGATTGGCAACTGGGTCTCACCCATTCACAGTTAGGTTAGCCAAATGCAGACGACAATTCTACTCCTGCAGCTTCTTCTCTCGCACTTCCCGCCTGTGGAACTCGCTCCCATATTCTTGCTTTCCTGACGGCTACAACCTCCAGAAATTTAAATGCAATGTCAATACTCATCTATTAGCAACTGGACTCTAGCTCTCTCCCCACCCCCGTATATCCTTCCCTTTCTCTCCACCTATGTATCTGTCATCGCACCTGCATTCTCATGCTCCTTTCTAACTAGGTTTTACTCATCACTCTTTTCTATTTAATCTTTTTACAGTTATGTAGCCCCCAGCTCATCAGTGGCATTTCTGCCTTGCTCGGGGTGAAATGATTAAAAAAAAAATCCGAATGAACGCATAAAAAATCTGTTTATTTCTTAATTTTGGGAGAAAAGGCTGGTTATACCCAGAAAGTCCGAACCCGATTTCCTGCTTTCCTTCACGTTCTGTGACTAATTTCCATTGGAATAGCCGCAAAAATCATAGTTTCTGGAAAAGGATGACACTGATGACGCCATTACATTGTCAACTAATAAATCCGGGCAATTTTCTCTGTGGCCGGTATTTTTTTAGCATCAGCTATGACCCTGGTAGTGGGTTTATTATTATATATATAATCATTGTCTCTTATGTTTAGCAGTATATATAGTTTTAGTATACAGTCTACAAATTAGAAAGCGCAAGGAACGGAGAAATGAGAAAAGGAAGACGGACGAAAGAATAAAAAGTAGGAAGCGCAATAAAATAAATCGAAGTCGAGAAAAAGTTGATCGAAAGTAGACTGGAAGGCATGAAACAGTTTTACTTGATTGTTTTATGTTTAGTTTTCCTAAAAGAAAATATTCTTACCCAGTTCTATATTTTCTTTGGAGATAATAATTGTTTTAATGATACGACTAATTAACCCATATCTGGGGAGAATATGAGGTCGATCCATACAAATGTATTTGCACGTGAGTGAATATAAAGAACTCGACCGGAATTGTTTGATGGGCTCTCTGATTTATAATTCTGAACCATTAATCCCGATCGGTCACCCGTTTGTGTAATGGCCATGGTTGAGGTTGCTTAAACTCAATGATCGCATTGGAACCACTGTTTCTACATAATTTGCTCTTAAGTCCTATGAAACAGAAACAACAGAGAAAAGGTTTACTTTTTTGCCATTTTCAAAAAAACAATTGTATTATATCAGATTTGTTCATATTATATTTTCCTTCTTTTATGAATACGATGAAATTTACAACAAGAATTAAATATGAAATAACATTGAAGAATTAATTTTCAATTAATTAACTAATTTTAATTAACAATTAATTAACAATTTTCAGTGAATTACTCTTTGTCGTATAAATATTGAGTGTCTGTCAGTTCAGTGCCATAGGTGATATACGCTTTGGGCAATCATGTCTCCAAATAGACATGACTGACCGAGTAGATGATTATCCCGCAGTTGGTTGCCATTGCTTTCTGCGGTAGACTGCTTGCCAACCAAGGCTATAGAACCCGATCTGTCTTGTTATTTAACCCATAACTGGAGAGAAGAGACGCATTAAGATATTTCCCAAGCGTATTTGCGCGTAAGTGAATGCAAGGAATTCAATTGGAATTTGAACTCGGCTCCCCGATTTGTCGTTCCGAGGCGATATCCACTGCACTTCAACGCACATATTGAGCGTAACAAACTTTTTTTAAAAATTAGAAACCAGTAGTAGTTCAGCATTTTATTTTGTTGTTATGCTGTGAATACAATTATTTGCATTATTCAGACTGTTGTCTTTATATTTATTGCTATATCCACAACGTTTCGGCCGTTGTACGCACAGGCCTACTTCAGGTAACTAAAATTTCGGGATACATTCTGCTAGTTCCAGCTGGTATGCCGCTTCTAGATATTTCACTCTCTGTTATCTCTGTTCAAATGAATTCTTCAGTGTTATTTTCACATCTGCTGCAGCCAGGTATTGAACTTACAACACTTTAGATAAAATCACTGGATTAAACCAACGTTTTACCTACTGGGCTATGTTTCCTTTAGGCAAAGACGTCATGAATATTGCAACATAGATAAAGACAACAGGTTCGAACAATGGGAAAAGGGTAAATAGTTAAATACCTCATCAGAGATATATAGGGTATGAATATGACAATAAAGATGAGGCTAAGAGCCTGAACTATATAAATATTGTAATAACAATACATCACTTCAAATATATTGATAAATTCTGTAAATAGAATACCATGATTATTAATGCTTAGTTTTAAAACATTTAAAATACGGTTTCCTGTGAAATCAATGAATGTTAATGTTTATTTCAGATTCATAAGTAAATATGTTCATAAGTTAGACTTTCTTGGTTTAGAAAATCGCGTACGATAATTTTCTGATAAGGTATTGATTAGGCATTAAAATATTTATATAAAAAACGTACTAAATCATTCAGTCAGTTAAATGCCATACGTGATCACGCTTTGGCGATCATGTCTCCAAGGGGACATGACTTACTGAGTAGAAGATTATCCGGCAATCATTTGCCATTGCTTTCTGCGGTAGATTGATTGCCAGCCAAGGCTATAGAACCCAATCTCTCCTGTTCTTTAACCCATAACTGGAGGGAAGAGACGGATTAATACCTTTCCCAAGAGTATTTGTGCGTAAGTGAATGCAGGGTATTCAACTGGAATTCAAACTCGGCTCCCCGATTTCTCCTTCGGCGCCGATATCCATTGCACCACAACGCACACAAACTGATGTTTATAATCAAAATTTGGTTACCGAAAATTTTTCAAATATCTGCTTCTTTTACGTGACTCTTCAGGATGTAGAATTCATAGCCCTCCACATTTTCTTATCCTATGTAGCCCTTGATAAGTTTTGTCTTTTTTATTTCTCCCAAAAGATGTAACCCGTTGCTTTCCTGTCTACCTTTTGCCCTTAATCTGTCATGTGAGTATCATATCTTCCAAGTTCTCTTTCCTCATTAAAAGACCCAGAAATGTCAACAGTTACTTCTTAGTGTTAAGTATGTTTCCAAAACCTCGTTCTTGTTCAAATGTTGGGTTCATGGCATCCTCAGCATCTTTTCTGTCGCATTAGATTCGGTTGGTTCGGTAGCCGGACAATTCGCCGAAAGAGAATTAGGATTGTTTCCTGACAGACAGAACATTTGATCGACACTTTAATCTTTTCAATGAGGCTTTGTTTCATACGGTTTTTCTTTTAGAACATTCTTTTTAAACCCTTCAGTCGCCATCAGTCGTTTGTCGAGATAGAACGAGGAGACAGAAAGGTTTTATTTATGGGATACTCCTGTCTTGTTGGCAAAACTAGAGAGTCTAAGAGTTACTGGCGGTGCGAACAACGAAGACTGTGCAGCTCAAGAATGACAACAATCGTTGATGTAATCAATAGCACGACTTTAGAATACTCACTGTTATGAGGATGCATTTATATATAAAAATAATATTAATAATGTCTAAAAATTTATAGTAAGGGATTCTATTGTGTCCTACTTGTTATTACAAAAAGTTTTAATTCATGAAGTAGTCGCAAAAAATAAGAAAATTAGAAATAGAACGTTTGTAAAATGCTAGAACGTTCAAAGAAATTCTAGTAGATTCGAGAGATTTCGATAAATATGCAAATTAGCCCATATAAAAATAGGTTTTGAGAAGAGAGTAGTTAGTTGTTAACAGGATTTGCTGACAAACTCCGGCCTGATTCGCGGATCTGTGCATCCAGCCGAAAGAATTTCTAAGAAAAGTTGCTGAGCAACTAAAACATGAAAGAGAACCTCATGGAACTAAATGGGTAAATAGGTTTTTTTGACTCTTTCATTGATCATACTGGAAATTATTCTTTATATACACATTTTAGGATTGCCAAAAAGTATAGCACTTAGACTACTTTGCTAGCTTAACTGGGTAAAGATACTTGACTCACCTTCCTTCCCCTTCGTAACACTTACCCGTAACACTTGTCACTACTAAACTCAAATTTTCTGTTGAATGAAAAATAGTATTTTGGTGTATATATTTTTTTTATTTTATGTTTTTGTAAATTAAATATTTGTCTGTGATTTAGCTCTGTGTTTCAGCTAATCATTTTTCTTCTTTTGTTACAATGATATAACACGTAACAAAATTGGGGGCTCGTCCGACTATATAATATCGGCACTCACCACCACAAAAATTTGGACAGTTAAAAAAAAACTGGAATGAGCGCTTGAACTTGAAAAGTCTTAAAGTGTCAACCAATATTCCTATCGGCAAACGGGCTGTCGGTGTACTGTCCGTCGGCGAATTATCTTTTAGCAAAATATCCGCACACAATTGTTTAAAGTCTCTTCCTCATCCTTGAAGAGATTTTTCCACTATTTGCTGCCATATAGGAGCATATACAAAACTAGAGACGAGCATAAAACAAGGATGTGTCTTATAAACCGAATTGTTCATCCTTTCAGTCAGTTAAGTGACATACATGATACACGCTTTGGGCGATCATGTCTCCAAACAGACAGATTACCTCGCAGGAGGTTGCCATTGCTTTCTGCGGTAGACTGGTTGCCAATCAAGGCTATAGAACCCAATCTGTCCTATTACTTAACCCATAACTGGAGGGGGAAGAATTGTATTATATTATTAAGTAGTAACTAATGGGGGATCAGTTTATGCCTAGTACAAGCCTTATTCATGTTTATACCTAGTAAAAGCCTTATTCACGTTTTCAACTATTATATTCAGTCAGTCAGTTAAGTGCCATACGTGATACACGCTTTGGGCGATCATGTCTCCAAAGAGACATAACTGACTGGGTAGAAGATTATCCCGCACTATGTTGCCATTGCTTTCTGTGTTAGACTGGTTGCATCCAAGGCTATAGAACCTAATCTGTCCTATTATTTAACCCATAACTGGAGGAAAGAGACGGATTAATACCTTTCTCAAGGCTAATTTTCTGTAAGTGGATGCAAGGAGTTCACCTGGAATTCGAACCGGGTCCCCGATTTGTCGTTCAGAGTCGATATCCACTGCATCTCAACGCATATTCCTTCAACCTATACATCGGTTAAATTTGAGAGATTTAGAGTTCATACCAGGATTTAATAGAAGTTATGTTATTTTATAGTTGAAATGGCTAGGTGTAACCCTAATTTCTACACATACATTTCTCTCTTTTGGTTTGTTGTATACCAGTCGTATTTCATATTTGAAAATGAAAATAGAATGTCAAACGTTATCTTTCTTATTAATTCTAGTCCTTTATTGTTCTGTATCCTTAATCATTTTTCTTTTAAATTCACCACTTGAGTCTTCGAGGCTTTATTACCTTGCTTGCAGCTGAACATAAACAGAAATCACTACCGTATTTTTTTTTAATAATTTCACCCCAAGCAAGGCATTCCACTGTCACTATACCGCAGGGGGTTACATAGGGGAAGGTGCTGAGAGAGCGATTGGTTATAGGAAATGTCAGAAGAGTGATAGACGAGTAATGAGGTACATAGGAAGAGTGTGTGAGAGAATGGGTGCGAGTTAGTGTGTTAGGAGGTGTCTATTGACCTTACATTTAAACTCCTGGATATTGTAGCTGTCGGGGAAGCAAGTGTACGGTAGGGAATTCCACAGGCAGGAAGTGCAAGAAAAGAAGCTGTTGGAGTAGAAATTGCGGTTACATTTTATCGGTTTCACTGCAAAAAAGTGGGACCTAGCTGCTAATCTAGTATCTCGTGCAAATTCCTACCTAGGGGGCACTAGTGATGTAAGTTCATCGGAGCAGAAGCCGAGAAAGTATTTATAGAAGAGGCACAGGGAAGTCACGTCACGCCGGTGAGAGAGTGACTGCAGGCGGTCAGCCAAGTCGGTATCGACCACATTACAGATTCTCCGTTGTATTTTGTCAAGAACCTCGAGGAGAATAGCAGGGGCACCTGACCAGATGTGGCAGCAGTATTCAATGCACGGGCGGATGGTAGATTTATATATATGCAGGAGAGATTTAGACGGTAAGAACTTCCGGGCCCTGCACAGAGAACCGACTTTCATAGCAGCGGATTTAGCAATGGATTCGAGTAAGAAGATAGAATGTATGGTTGACAGCAAGAGAGAAAATATAAGAATGCGAGGTATGAATTCGGAATGTCAAAATTAACCTTGTAGGAAAATGTATATATCTGGGCTCCGTTTTAACAAAGGATGGAATTTGATGCATCATCAGAATATGGATCCGTATTGGAATGGCGAAAGACGTCTTTCTAAATTTAAACAAAGAATTAAGAAACTAGAAAATTTCGATAGAAATAACAAAAATTGTATTGAAATGTTATATAATATCAGTTCTTTTACAAGGTAGCCAATGCAGGACAATCTAATCTAGAAATGAAGAAGACATGATGAAAAGAGAAATTGGATTGTATAAAGTAGTGCTTAGAAAACCATGACTGTGTATGTGAGTAGCAGATAAGTTTCAACACTATATTTTCGTTACATAACATCAGAATGAGTAAAGAGGCCTTGGAAAATCGGAGACTCACAGACCGGATTGAGGAAAAGAGAGACAGGAAAGCAATGTGCGACATATTTGATTGGCAAGTGACAGAAGAATAAGGTTTGGGAAAAATACCAAGAGAAAAGTTGTTAAGAACTAAAAGGGATAAGTGTATGCGGAGAGCCATGCGGTCTAAAGTGACACGGCACATAAAGGTTGAAGATAAAAGACTCACAAAATCGTTATGGTGAACTCACTGTCTAGGGATAGTGGACTCTCCCTCCTAATATCAATAACAGTGTAGCGAGTAGTTGGGGAGAAAATATGAGTCAGCGACCTGGCAAGTGACTCTGCGTTTGATTATACAAAGTTCCCACCAGTACATCGAACCTAAGGGACCGACATTTGTACTTACATACTACGCAGAATCTTCTATATTGCAGTCCACAACAACTTGGCAACGAGGAGCCGAACAAACTTCACGTCTCCACAAAAGAAATAGACTGTTTGCTTGTGTGGGACACATATTTAGGAATAAAGTTTAGAGTAGTTTATACACACAGGGTATATTGAGGAAAATGCTGAGGCAAGAACTGAGTAAAACTACCAAATCAGCTCTCCATTTTCTTTCTACATACAACGCGTGAAAGCACGTTCGATATCGTACCATAGTCAAACGCCAACCAAGGAAGATAATACAATTTTGGTAGCTAAGGCTGTACTGCCACCCCTGGCACCACCAGCAAGTTTTACCTTCAAACTGAGTATTATTTTTTGTATAGAAGTGTCCCTCTTTTGCCATTTTTTGCAACTGCAAGAAAGACTTTCAACGTTGGGTTAAAAGCTTTTGCATTTGATCGTTAACCAATACACAACTCGCTCGTAGCGACCATTATCAATGACTTAGAATGGAAGGTAAACATGTGTTTCACGTCGAAAGTAGCATTGTATTGCGAGCATGGCTTCAATCAACTTTGTTTATTTTGGATTTGACCAGAACCAACACGATGCTTGTTGAGTCGTGGTCTGGAGACGATGGCAAGCAAGCTTTAAGTTCCGGCCAGTAATGCCCAGGAACGTGAATGGTGGAAAAATAAGACATTGAAGAGGCCCATTATAAACCAAATTCCGAAACGTTTTATTGAACTTATATTTACATAGTCAATACATATACGTTGAAAATGTTTTCATGCTCACCCAGTATGCTAATATATATATATAAATTCGCATATATATTTATATTATTCTCCAGCTTTTCGGTTGTAAATAAATAATGGATAATGGCTTGGATTTACGAATTAGAGAATTCTAGTCGAATTCGTAATTTTTGCTTACGTACAATAAATACCCTTGGGAAAAGTATGGATCATTCTCTTCTCCTAACAGCTATAGTAAATAGCAGAGAAGTAGCCTTGGGTAGTATCCAGTCTAGGAGAAAGACAACTCTCGGTTAAGGATTAGCGATCGGCAATTGGCTAAGTGGGTTCAATACATCTACTTCACTGAAGATATGGTCAATCAAGGAGAGATTTCGCCAGCAGGAGTGAGAAGATTTTATTTCGTAACAGATTCCTTTCTACTTTGGTGTAGATCATCACGGCCCTTTACGTGTTCTTGTACCCTGTAGTTCTTAATAAGTTTTGTATTTTTGTGTTTTTACTGAAAGCCTGTCCAATCCTTCATTCACTCAAGCTCTTCAATTTTGTTTGGCGCTGATTTTCTCTGACGATCTTAGCTCACTGACGCCCCCTCCACAAGAATTTAATCGAGCAACCAGACTGGCAACAAGGACCCACCATTTTACAGTTAAATCAACCAAATGCAGGCGACAATTCTATTTCAGTAGCTTCTTTACTTGCATTTCTTGACTGTAGAACTCACTTTCGTATACTTTTTTTTCCTGAAGGCTAAAATTGCCAGGAATTTAAATGCAATGTCAATTCCCATCTCTTATCCACTTGACTCCAGTCCTTCTCTTGTCCTTTCCCCATCACTCCGTGTATTTTAGTTTTTCCTTTCTCATTCTATCCTCGTAACTGCCATCACACCAGAATACCCATCCTTCTCTTGCCCTATCTCTGCAACCCCATGTGACCGGTTCGTCTTAGTCTTCATTCTCACCCTGCTTAAATTTTCACACTCGTATGTAGCAACCTGCGCAACAGTGGTGGTACCGTCTTCGCTTGGGGTGAACCGATAATAAAGAAATGTCTTTCTAAGCATTCCTTCCTTCTTTGTATGAGTTTATGACCCCCAACATCTTCTGTACTATGTATCTATTAATATGTTTTGTCTTTTTATATTCCACAAAGATTGTTTTATAATCCATTTTCTCAAACTAATTGTGGTCCTGTTTAAGGGATCACAATTATAAGGTGAAAGTGTCCCGTGTTCACTGTGAGCGGTTAAACTACAAGTATACTCCTCGATATTTACCAACCTTCCCACGCAAGGTTAGATGTATCAAAAGATCTTTTTATTGTGGGTCTTCCCGGCCATATAGCCAGGCCAAAAATATCAGTCTACTTTTCCCCAGTCGTGATTCTACCCTTCGGCGGAACCACGACTGGGTTAGTGCTTTTTGCTCAGAAGCAGAGAGCGCTCTCTACCCGAAGGCAAAGGGCTGACAGTGCCATAATAGAGTACAAGGGTACTCCTCGGTATTTACCAACCTTCCCACGTAAGGATATATGTGACGCATGGTCTTTTTATTGTGGGTCTTCCCGGCCATATAGCCCGGCCAAAAATATCTGTCGTAATTCTACCCTTCGTCGGAACCACGACTGGTTTAGTTCCCTCTGCTCGGAAGCAGAGAGCGCTCTCCATCCGAAGGCAGAGAGCTTACAGTGTCATAGTAGAGTACACGGGTACTCCGCCGCTTGAAGGTAGAAAAGTCTGGCATTATATAAAGCAGACGAATCCATATTGTCCATGGATATAGGGGTGTTAAATACACCAGAACACTAATCAAGTATGACACGCGCTGCTCGTCCCTATTTCCCTCGACCTGACCTGTGATTATACACGCGCTGCTCGTCCCTATTTCCCTCGACCTGACCTGTGATTATACAATCCCTTCTTCCTAATTACTTGTCTCAGAGATTTCAATAGAATCTTCCTGATGTTAAGTACAAATTTTCTTTTTTGTTTCCACTTTCTCCAAAACCTCGTTCTTCATTACATGTCCGGTTCATGTTATCTTTCCCTAGAACAACATTTCTCTTGCTTCAAGCCGATTCTTCAAATTGAGGAGATCGTCCAGCATTTGTTCATATAAAAGGAGAACTGTTATCACGTAACAGTTCAGTAGAGATTTCTTTGTAAGTGTTTAGGTCTTAAATAAAATTGGATATAAAATTAGATTGGCAAACAGGGAGAACAGTGTCTGCAATAAGACATAGTCTCAAAAACTATTTTTTAATTGTCTTCACTTTTCAGCATTCTTCTACCTCTTCTATGTGTCCTGTCCCTTCAGGACGTAGGCGATCATGGTTCTCCACGTCTCCCTATACCTTGTGGCTCTTAGTATGTTTGCTCCTGTTACACCTCGCAACCCCCGTTCCGTCATCCATCTGATCAGGACCTGCAAATATGTTATCCGCTGCCTTCCTCTGTCTCTCTTTCCTTCTATCTGACCAGTCAGTATCAGGTCCTCCAAGATCTCCTTCCTCATTGCGTGTCCCAGGAACTTTAGTTGTCTCTTTCTGATGCTCAGTATTAATTTTCTTTTTGTTGCCATTCTTTCCAACACCTCATCGTTGCTTGCATGCTCATTCCACGACATCCGTAGCATCCTTCTGTAGAACCACATTTCCGCTGCTTGAAGTTTTGTCCTCATTTTCGACGATATTGTCCAGCATTCATTGCCGTATTGAAGAACTGACATCACATAGCAATCCAGCAACCTTTTCTTTGTTTCTAGTGAAATTTTCCTGTGTTAGTACTTTTCACAGCTTCTGGAACGCGTCTTGTATTAAAAAAAACAATGATTAGTAATTTAATAAAGCCTAAACATATGGATATTAATTTTTACATTTTCTATATACTTGAGTATTGAAAACAAAAATAATAAACATTATTTAAGCTTGTCATAGGTGGAGTGGTTGTGGGGGCACTATCTATCTAATCTAAAATTATTTATAAATGTAACTTTGTCTGTGTGTATGTGTGTATGTGTGTGTGTCTATGTGTTTGTGTCCGTTACATATAGTCTCCGAAACGGCTGAACCGATATTCTTGAAAATTTACACAGTTGTACTATAAGCGTCTGTGAGTGTTCTTAGCTAGGTTTTGTGTCGAGGTAACCCCGATAAATATCAAAATATCAAAAATCGATAATCGAAAAAATCGGGTTATAGAAGGAGTGGTCCGATTTTAATCAAATTTGATACACTCATAGACAAAGACAGAAGAAACGATACGCAGAAATTTCAAGGTTGTAGTTCTTACAATAGTGCAGAAAATCGATAGTATATATATAAAAGGCAAGATGTTTCTGTGTGTGTCTGTGTATCTGCGTGTATATCTGTATTTTTTCAGCCCTTTTATTTTAGTTTTTGCTTCGGGTTTGGCTCTCAGTAGGTATAATTGTAGTTCTTAGTCTCAGTCATGATACCATTTACTCAGAGGACTTATTTAGCATTCAAAATTCAGGTTACAATGGAAAAAACTTATTTGATATCAATACCAGGAAATCAAAATTTGACTTATTTGACTTCATTTTTCCATTTATTTTTCTTTCAGTCTACGGTTTCGCTTTAACTGGAAACAATTATTGCTTTTTAGTCTTTTGTGCCAACGTCCAAAGCGTCTGAGCTCCAGGACTATGGATTAGTTTTAAAGCTTTCATTACACCCGAGCAACGACGGGCTATACTGCTAGTATATATATATATATATATATATATATATATATATATATATATATATATATATATATATATATATATATATATGCGATTTGTAAATTGTCGTAATTATTTTATTACGTGCGATTGGTAAATTGTCGCAATTATTTTATTATTTCACATATTCTTTAGGCTGAGTCTGATCTCCAGGACCATGGATTCATTTTAAAGCTTTCATTACACCCGAGCAATAAAAATAAAATACTTTCATGATATGCATCTCAAATAGCTTCTGACAACTAAGTCCAGCTCCAAGCCAGTGAATGTGCAAAGGTAGAAAATCAGTGTTCCATGAACAACTGTTTCGTGTAGATGGTGCACAACAACCCTGGAAAGCAGTATATCTAGGGAAAGGAAAAGGCTGATTTTATATCTCTGTATTTTTTTTCTTTTTGTTTTTTTTTTATGACATTGCTTTTTAACTTACCTTCCCACTTTCGGGATGTTTGTTTTAAAAAAAACGATGATAGGAATATTAAAATCTAAACATGCAAATGAATTTATTTTTAAAAATTTAACGCAAAATATTAAACGCTTTATTTATTTTCAAGAATCATTTATATCTTCATAGCACTACCTAAGAAGCCAGGAGGAAACGAGTGCGAAATCCACAGAACCACCCATTTAATGAGCCATATAACAAAACTGATTGTCCGAATCCTGATGAACAGAGCGAGAAGCAGAATCAGGCCAGAGATAGGACAAGAACAGTGTGGTTTCGTTAAAGACACGGGAACAAGGAATGCCATATTCATGATTAGGATGCTCTCTGAAAGGGCATTACAAATGAAGAAAGACTTGTACTTATGCTTCATTGACTACGCGAAAGCATTCGACAAAATACGACACAAAGAATTGATGGAGGTACTCGGCAGCCTGGACTTATTTGGAAAAACTTGAGAGTAATCAAGAATCTTTTCTGTCAGCAAACCGCTTGCAGACGGACAAGTAATGAATTGAGTAGATATACAAAGATAAAAAGGGGCGTAAGACAAGGATGTGTCTTTTCAGTGGATCTGTTCACCTTGTACAGCGAGAATATTTTGAGGACCCTAGAAGTTATGCCTGGATTCATAATCGGAGGACACAATTTAAACAATCTAAGGTACGCAGATGATACAGTGCTGATTGCAGACACAGAAAGGGAAATACAAGACGTCCTACAGAAGATAGCAGAAGATAGTAACAAGAAAGGACTAGAAATAAGCTGCACGAAAACCGAATGCATGGTCATCAGTAAAAAGGGCAGCCCCAAATGCCAAATACAGGTCGGGGATACCAGAATCAAGCAGATACAAAGATGTAAATACCTGGGAAGCGTTATAACAGAAGACGGAAAATGCGACACAGAGATCCGAAGGCGAATTGGCATGACGAAGGAAGCATTCCAGAAGTTGCGTAAAGTATTAAGAAACAGGACAATTTTGCTAGAAACCAGGAAGAGAGAACTGGATTGCTACGTGCTGTCTGTCTGCAAATATGGCAGTGAATGCTGGAAAGATGAAGGAAAAACTTGAAGCAACTGCAATGTGTTCTACAGAAGGATACTGCGAATATCATAGATCGAACATGTGAGCAATGATGAGGTCTTGGATATTGTGGAAACAAAAATGAAATTAATACTGAGCACCAGGAAGAGACAGCTGAAGTTCCCGGGACACGCAATGAGGAAGGAGTGCTTGGAGAATCTGATACCAACAGGCTAGAGAGAGGGAAAGAGAGACAGGGGAAAGCAACGGATAATATATTTGAAGGACCTAATCAGGTGGATGACGGAACGAGGATTGCATGGTGTAAAATGAAAAGGCGTGCTTAGAGCCACCAGGGATACGTGGAAAGCCATGATCGCCTACGTCCCGAAAGGACAGGGCACATAGAAGAAGAATATATCTGCAAACTGTTCATAAGAACTTATATTTGTGGGTATAAAATAGGGGATCAATTCTATATTATAATCAATATATAAAATGATCTCCCATTTTGTGGCCATGCTAGTTTCTATACATTTATATTCTAGATTTATGGGCTTGAGTTAGTGGATGATAGAGCGGGGTTTCGGTGGTGTAACAGAAAGGCTTCAAAGAGCCATCAGGGATAGGGAAATGTGGAAAGTCATGATCGCCTACGTCCTGAAGAGACAGGGCACATAGAAGAAGAAAGAGGAATACTCTGCTTTGCTTTTGCCGTTTATTTTTGGTCATCCCAATACGTATTCGGATCTCAGTGTCGCACATCCTATCCTTTGTTAGTAAACTTCCTGATAGTTAAATTTCTGCACTTGTTTGATTTTAGTATCCAAGAATTAAAATTTGCATTTTGGGGTCAACATTTTGCTAAACACACAGACAATGCACATTATTCTTATCGTACACGACTTTGCACTGTTATGGTCGAGAACATATCTTTCCTCTAATACACCCCACTTCTGACGAGAACATACCTCCAAATTTATTTTTAATTAGCATGTGCGACGACTGGATAGGAAGTTAGAATCGTCATTGAAATTTCTTGCCCAAAACAGAAATTACCTATAAATTAATCTTTTTCTTTATTTACCTTTCAGATCTCTCATTTAAGAGTCGTGAGAGACTTGATCAAAAAATTGGGATAAAAATAAACAATTAGAATAAGTGAGACCAACCGACAATAAAAAAAAAGAGCTAATCTGGGAATCCTAACAAATGAAACTACCCTATAATTATGCAATCCGTAATTATGAAACGAACTGAATAAATCGGCAATTAGTACCTTGGCACGGCTGCATGACACACAGCCCTAATTACAAGGAAACTGTTCTATGACGATTCGTCACTGGAAAGAAACGTAACAGAATTAAAGTAAAAAAAATGACGGAAATATGAGAAGGGAAGTTAGGAAATAAGATAAAGATATTCAAATTTTTATTTAGCAAGAAATATGGCTCTGATTTGTTTGATTGTGGTCGATAGTCTCTTTTATTTATCTGAATTTTCACAAGGCCTATTATTTTCTTATTAATTCTTTTTTATTCATGCGTTTTCTATTTTTTTCCTTTTTCATTCTATTTTTTCATTCTTGTTTCTTGCTTATAGTTTTCTTTCGTAATCATTCCTTCTTATTCATTGCAGTTATCCTTCTTTCTTTTTTCTTCTTTCTTTCTTTCTTTTTAAAATCTTCCTTCTCATTCATTCCAGTTATCTTTCTTTCTTTCTTTTTTATTTCGTTATTTCTTTCAGATAGTTTTCCTTCTTATTCATTCCCCTTATCATTCGTTAGTTCTTTCTTTCTTTGTTTCTTATAGTTTTACTTCTTATTCATTCCAGTTATCCTTCTTTTTTCTTTCTTTCTTTCTTTCTTTCTTTCTTATAGTTTTCCTTCTTACTCATTCCAGTTATCCCTTTTTCTTTTTTGTTTCTTTCTTAAAGTTTTCCTTCTTAATTATTCCAGTTACCTTTCTTTCTTTCTTTCTTTTTTCTTTCTTATAGTTTTACTTCTTATTCATTCCAGTTATCCTTCTTTCTTTTTTCTTTCTTTCTTTCTTTTTTCTTTCTTATAGTTTTCCTTCTTACTTATTCCAGTTATCTTTCTTTCTTTCTTTCTTTTTTATTTCGTTATTTCTTTCAGATAGTTTTTCTTCTTATTCATTCCCCTTATCATTCGTTAGTTCTTTCTTTCTTTGTTTCTTATAGTTTTACTTCTTATTCATTCCAGTTATCCTTCTTTCTTTCTTTCTTTCTTTCTTTCTTTCTTATAGTTTTCCTTCTTATTCATTCCAGTTATCCTTCTTACTCATTTCTTTCATTATTCTTTCTTTCTTATAGTTTTCCTTCTTACTTATTCCAGTTATCTTTCTTTCTTTCTTTTTCTTTCTTATAGTTTTTTTTTTTTTTTTTTTTTTTTTTTAATAAGCGTTTCACCCCGAGCAAGGCATGTCACTGCCACTACTGTGCAGGGGGCTACGTAGAGAGGAGAAAGGCTGGTTAAATATAGGACATAACAGAGGGTGGGTGATAGGCGGGTGAGGATACCGAGAATGAGGGTTGGGTAGATGAGAGTGTTGTGAGAATAGTTGGGAGTTAGTGTGATAGGAGGTGTCTATTGACCCTACATTTAAACACCTGGAGATTGTAACTGTCGGGAAAGCAGACTTGTGGAAGGGAGTTCCACAGGCGGGAAGCGCGAGAAAAGAAGCTGTTGGAGTAGAATTTACGGTTACATCTTATTTGTTTAACTGTAAAAGGGTGGGACCTAGTTGCTAATCTAGTATCTCGTGTAAATTCGTGCTTGGGCGGCACCAGTGATCTAAGCTCATCGGAGCAGAAGCCATGAAAGTACTTGTAGAAGAGGCACAGGGAAGCTACATCACGCCGGTGTGAGAGCGGCTGCAGCCGGTCTGCCAAGTTAGTATCAACCACGTTACAGATCCTCCTTTGTATTTTGTCAAGAAGCCCAAGGAGAGCAGCAGGGGCACCCGACCAGATATGGCAGCAATATTCAATACACGGGCGGATGGTAGATTTGTATATGTGCAGAATAGTTTCAGGTGGGAAAAATTTCCGGGCCCTGCACAGAGAGCCGACTTTCATAGCAGCAGGTTTGGCAATGGATTCAATATAGTCATTCCATTTGAGGTCCGCCGAGAGTGTAAGGCCAAGGAGGCGTAGTATTTTACTCTCTGGGAGGCTAGCCTGTCCCATGCTAATGGGAGGTAGATGCGATAGTCTATGGTGGTTAGTTGATAACAGCTTTGTTTTGGAGGCATTGAAATTTACCAACCATTTCCTACCCCAGGTCACTACGGATTGGAGGTCCCTTTCCAGTGCGGCAGCGAGGTTCACTTTGTCGTCCAGACCTGGTTTCTGATCGATGCGGGAGTAGATTGTTGTGTCGTCGGCATACATGCCAACTTGGGATCTAATGGTGTCGGGGAGATCATTAATGTAGATCAGAAATAGCGTGGGACCTAGGATAGAACCTTGAGGGACGCCCGCGTTCGTCTGGTAGTTTTGGGAGGCATGCCCATTTAATACCACCTTTAATGTGCGGTTAGAGAGGAAGGACTGGATGAGGTCAAACAGATGTCCAGTTATCCCATAGCTCCGCAGTTTGCACAAGAGGCCAGCATGCCAGACCCTGTCGAATGCTTTGGAGATATCCAAGGCAACGGTTCGGGCTTCACCATTCTTGTCGAGTGCCTGGTATATGTACTCGGTAATGGTCGTTAGCATATCAGCAGTAGACCTGGTGAAGCGAAACCCATACTGTTTGTCAGAGAGAAGCCCGTTGGTCATAAGGTGCTGAATCACCTCGGCGTTGATAATGGCTTCGAAAACTTTGCCAAAGATTGGAAGGAGACTAATGGGACGGTAATTGGCGGGGTCCGAGGGTTCGCCAGAATTCTTAAATATAGGTACTACGCAGGAGGACTTCCAACAGGCAGGAAAGCAGGAAGCAGATAGGCAGAGGTTATAGAGTTTAGAGAGGACAGAGGAGAGTTCTGGGGCACATTTCTTCAGTACTATGACTGGGATTCCGTCACCGCCACTCGCTTTGTGTGGGTCAAGTTGCGCAATTATCTTGGCGACCAGCGAGGGCGAGATGAGGACGTTATTTAGTTGAGCCTTAGTTCTGGGTGGGAAGTCTGGTGTAGGTATTCCTAACGAGTCCAGTGTCGAATTGGTTGAGAATTTACGGGCAAAGCACTCAGCCTTGTCGGCTGGGGAGGTGAGAACTTCAAATTCATTGATTAGTGGGGGTATTGAAGTCTTGTTCCTGCTGAGCACGCTTTTGCAGAGACGCCAGTAATCTTTGGAGCCAAACTTAGAGGATGCTATGCGTTGCCTAATTCTGGTAGCAAACGCCCTCTTGGCTTCGTTCAGTACTTTTTTACACTTGTTCCGTGCTGAGGTGAAAAGGCGCCTGTTTTGGTTCGACGAGCAGCTTCGATAGAGCCGGAAGAAATGGTTCCGGTGGGCAATAGCGGCCGAGCAAGCGGGTGAGAACCAGGGGGACGAATTAGGTTTTAGTTGGAATTTTCTGGCAGGGATAAAAGCATCGATGCCAGCCTTAACCCAAGAGGAGACTTCGGAGGCACAGTCTTCGACAGGAAGATCAAAGACGTTGTTCCAGGGGACGTCGCAGAGGAAGTCCCTGAACGAGTCCCAGTCGGCTCTTTGGTAGCAGTATGATATTCTGCTGGTCTGGTTTTCTTGGGAAGAGTTAGTGCGGATTGATATGTTTACGGAGACTACGGCGTGGTCAGAATTTCCAAGGGGGCAGAGTTGCCTGGTAGTGCAGGAGTCTGGGATGGAAGTAAAACAAAGGTCGAGTAAAGAGTCCCTTCCGTTTGGGTTTTTAGAGAAACGCGTGGGGAAGTCCACCACTTGCGTTAGAGCTTGGGCTATTGAAAAGTGCATGGTGCGGATCCCAGCAAGGTCGGTGGCTGAGTTTTCAAGCCACTTGGTGTGGTGGGCGTTAAAATCGCCAAACACAAATATTTGGGCAGATGGGTGAGAAGAAATGGCCCTGTCGATGTTATTTGAGATGCAATCAAGTAACGTACAGTCAGAGGAGGAGGGGGAGCGGTAGAGGAAGAAGAGATAGCTAACCGAGCTTAGAAGTGAGAGACGGAAGCACATGAAGGAATGATCAAGGGATTCAAGAGATGTGACCCTGGCTAGGGGGAGTTGTTCGCTGACATATACACCAAGCCCATGCATATGGACATTGGAGTCCTTCCTGAAGAGAGGAAGGTAACCAGGAACGAACAGCTCTGAAGAGGGGATAGAAGGGTCAAGGTTAGTCTCACATATAGCTAAGATATCGGGTGAGTTAGTTAGAAGGAAAGACTCTACACTATTAAAGTTACTGCGAATACCTCGTATATTTGTGAAGGTAACGCAGATAGGTTTGGGCGATTTACGACTAGCTGGTTTAGGCTTGCTATTTTGTTTGTTAAATTTCATGTTGGTTGTAGTTGTGGATAGAGAGGTCTAGAGTAGGGTCAGATGGTCGTTAATTGCAGCAGGTGAAGGATGGAGAATGGCGCCGCCTGCAGCATAATGTGGCCTCGGGGTTGCCCATCGGAAATTCATGCAGGGACCCCCGTCCATGCGCGAAATGGCACTACAGGAACCCCGATATTATTCAACTGTTGATCAGAGCAGCCTCTCGAGACGCTACGCAAGAGTTCGGGCTCCTAACTACCAGTCGGAAGCAGCAACCAGGAAACTACTTCTTATTCATTCCAGTTATCCTTCTTTCTTTTTTCTTTCTTTCTTTCTTTTTTCTTTTTTTCTTTCTTATAGTTTTCCTTCTTACTTATTCCAGTTACCTTTCTTTCTTTCTTTCTTTCTTTCTTTTTTCTTTCTTTCTTTCTTATAATTTTCCTTGTTATTCATTCCAGTTATTTTTCTTTATTTGTTTCTTTTTTATTTCTTTATTTCTTTCTTATAGTTTTCTTTCTTATTCATTCCTTTTATCTTTCTTTCTTTCTTTCTTTCTTTCTTTCTTGTCGTTCCTTTCTTCTTCCTTATAATTTCTTTCTCTAGCAATTTTCTTTTAACTTTCTATAGTTTTTTTGTTTGTTTATTTGTTTGTTTGTTTGTTTGTTTGTTTCTTTCTTTCTTTCTTCATTCGGTTCTTCATTACAATTTTTTCTTTCTATTTGTCTTTGTTTTTGCTTCCTTTTTTATTTCTTTTCTTCTTCATTTTTCTATTCATTTCTTTCATTCTTTTTAAAAGTTTCTCTTACGCACTTTTCCTCTTTGTTTATTATTCATTTCTTCCTTTTAAATTTCTTCTCTGGTTACATTCCCTCTTTTCTGCTATTTAATCATCAATCTTTCTTTCCTTTTTTTCTTTTCATTCTTTTTTCTAGTCTTTTTTATTGCTTTGTTTAGTTTTAGTCTAATAGCTACTTTTTTAAAAATATTCTCCAACTTTTCATTCATTTATTCCATTTAAACATCATTATTTTTCTTTGTTTCCTTTTTACCGACCTTCATTTATTCCTTCCGAATTTCCTCTCATGTTCTTTACTTTCTCTTGAATAACTGCACTTTCCAAAGATTTAACCCTATGATTCCTATAACATTTCCTTTTTTTTCTCATTCTTCCAATTTTTTCCTTTTTCATTCTATTTTTTCATTCTTGTTTCTTGCTTATAGTTTTCTTTCGTAATCATTCCTTCTTATTCATTGCAGTTATCCTTCTTTCTTTTTTCTTCTTTCTTTCTTTCTTTCTTTCTTTTTAAAATCTTCCTTCTCATTCATTCCAGTTATCTTTCTTTCTTTCTTTTTTATTTCGTTATTTCTTTCAGATAGTTATCCTTCTTATTTATTCCCCTTACCATTCTTTAGTTCTTTCTTTCTTTGTTTCTCATAGTTTTTCTTCTTATTCATTCCAGTTATCCTTCTTTTTTCTTTCTTTCTTTCTTTCTTATAGTTGTCCTTCATTTATTCCTTCCGAATTTCCTCTCATGTTCTTTACTTTCTCTTGAATAACTGCATTTTCCAAAGATTTAACCCTATGATTCCTATAAGATTTCCTTGTTTTTCTCATTCTTCCAATGTTAAAGACATCTGCTCCGTTTGTTCGAAATGTTTTGTCTTACCTGTTTGATCATCATAATGGATTATATATATATATATATATATATAATAATAAAATCGACTCTGTACGTATTCAAATCTTAAAATGTTACACAAGTAATTTTTAAGAACCACGAATAACCGGCAGAATCTAACTCCGTTATCGCCCTCGGCCATAAAGCTTTGGACAACGAGGGGAAAAAAAAGAAAACTGCGGAGCACCGACAATGCATACAGCACTTCACAGCAAAGAAAAAAACCCTCAAACGGAACAAACCACAAAGAAAGAAAAGTGCTCGATACTAAACTAACCAAAAAGGATTAACTAAGAGGCAGTTACGTAGAGCAAAAACACACGAGAAAAAATCGCAAGATCGCCAAGACCTACCGCGGTTTCGCACAACGGCTCGTCAGTTGTGCGAAACCGCGGTAGGTCTTGACGATCTTGCGATTTTTTCTCGTGTATATATATATATATATATATATATATATATATATATATGATGAACTATAGTTTTAAGGCATGCTATATTTAAGGATTGAATAAAATGGCCTAAATCAAAGACAAGGCGATTATAAAATATAAATATCGAGAGGTGACAGTCTATTTGAAACAGAATATCGCTTCTTGCTGTTGACCTAATGTCCACTTATCTATCTATCTATCTATCTATATATATATATATATATATATATATATATATATATTTTAATTCAGATACTTCAATCCAAGGGGAAAAAGCAGGAAGGTAAATTCCAAAAAACCCGATCCTAATTAATATTAAAAATTTATTTTAATATTAAAAAATGATACAGAAAGAGAGCTCCATGTAATAAAATATTACAGAGCAAATATATATTAAAAAAGGATTAATTCAAAGATGTTGAATGGCCATTTCGATAAGATCCCCACGGGGGACGACACATCACCTCAGCAACAGAAAAAACCTTTCAGAAACTGGAGAAAAATTAGTCTACTTTTCCTTTTTAAATAGATTGCAAAGAAATTAAAAAATAAATAATAAAATAAAATAAAAATAAAGGGAAAGAAAAAGAAAAAGATCTTCATATCGAAATGGCCATTCAACATCTTTGCATTAATGCTTTTTTAATATATATATATATATATATATATATATATATATATATATATATATATATATATACTCCCCAATTGCAGCCCATTTCAATCAACCTGATCATACTTCAGAAAATTGCAAATGTTTACTAATAGACTCCAATTTTAGTTCTACATACACGCGCAGAAAGAAAGAAACATACTGGATTTTAAAATTAAATACACACAAACTAGGGTTAAATAGGGACTTAGGTGTGTTGAATCTTTACAAATATTTCAATAGCTAAAAATTTTTTTCAGATATTCCAAGAAATTTTTATCTAAAACAAACAGACTTTCTCTACGGACGTGCCGCATGTTGTGAACAAACACACCACGTGATGTAAACAAAAAAAATATTCGGACGCTATCGTGAAATACGTTTCTAATTCAAATTTAAAAATTACTCGTTTCTGATGAAGGACCGAGGGCGGTCTGAAATATAAAATACAATAATAAAAATAAACAATTACTGTCCAAAATAAGTACATTTTTAAATTCAAAACTTTTTATAAATATTCTTTCAAGACAGTATACGTGGATAATCACTATGTTATATATATATATATATATAAATCCCGAAAATTACATTTCGTTAAATATCTATTTCACCGAGAAACTCTGGCTCCATCAGCAACGATCCAAAACAAAGATTTTTTGTTTTGGATCATTGCTGATGAAGCGAGAATTTTCCCGCTGAAATACCTATTCAACGAAATGTGAATTTTAAAATTTATTGATAGAATATACATATTTGGCTCTATAAAACAGATAATATTATTTACATCAAACTCATCCCTGGATCATTTTTAATATTGATAAAATTAATATTAATAAAATCTGGCTTCAGGGATTTTACTTGTATACACTCCCTTTTTTGGATTATATATATATATATATAATCCAAAAAGGAAGTCTATATAAGTAAAATACCCAAAACCAGATCTTATTAATATTGATTTATATATTATGAATATAGAAACTTAGTTCACTCAAAAAATAATCTAATCCCCCCAAAATGCCAACTGAAAATTCCTTAGAAATCATCTGATGATAGATAATTAGATTGAAAGAAGGATCTGCAATGTACTTGGTTCTGACCTGGCATTTCTTTTTTATAACTTTCTCATCGAGCTGAGGTGGCATCCCTTTGGCTTTTCTACAAATATTTTCATGGAAATTACAGACGAGCATTTTTTCCATGTTACCCCAGGCATATGAACTTACTTTTGTATCTAGATTCCACGCTTTTACCGTTGAAATAGTTAAATATAACGATACTTCTACTCGACAGATTCTTTTCTCACACTACCCACATGTGGAAATCTCTTCCGTTTACTTGGTTCCCTGATAGATACAAACTCCAAAAATTTAAATGCAACATCAGTTGCCATCTTCTATTTTCTGAAATCTCATTCATATTTTTTCTTTTTCTTTCTTTTTTCTCAATGCACCCTTTATCTAATCTTTTCACTGACTTTAAGTTTCTTTGAACTCGTGGCGGTCGCGCCTTCATCAGGGTTACTAGATTAAAAATAAAAAAAATTAAAAATAGGTCACGGTTATAGTCGGGATGCCTGTAAGTAAATTAAACTAAATATTTAATACAAAATAAATAAAAATATAAAAAGAAAACAATAATTGACACACACACACACACACACACACATATATATATATATATATATATATATTAAAAAAGGATGAATTCAAAGATGTTGAATGGCCATTTCGATATGAAGATCCCCACGGGGGACGACACATCACCTCAGCAACAGAAAAAACCTTTCAGAAACTGGAGAAAAATTAGTCTACTTTTTCTTTTTAAATATATTGCAAAGAAATTAAAAAATAAATAATGAAATAAAATAAAAATAAAGGGAAAGAAAACGAAAAAGAAAAAGAAAAAGATAGAATAAAATCAAATAAATAAGAAAAGAAAAAAAATTGACATCGTCTGGGTTCGCAAAAAAAAGGAAGAATGTAACTAAAAATTAACAGACAGCCGTGTTAAATCGACGTAAGTTTAAGCAACACGGAAAAAAAGTGGTAAGAGAGATAAAGTAGACTAATTTTTCTCCAGTTTCTGAAAGGTTTTTTCTGTTGCTGAGGTGATGTGTCGTCCCCAGTGGGGATCTTCATATCGAAATGGCCATTCAGCATCTTTGAATTAATCCTTTTTTAATATATATTTGCTCTGTAATATTTTATTACATGGAGCTCTATTCCTGTATCATTTTTTAATATTAAAATAAATTTTTAATATTAATTAGGATCGGGTTTTTTGGAATTTACTTTCCTGCTTTTTCCCCTTGGATTGAAGTATCTGAATTAATATATATATATATATATATATATATATATATATATATATATATATATATATATATCAGATATACAAAGATTGAAAGGAGCGTAAGGCAAGGTTGTGTATTTTCACCGGAACTATTCATCTTGTACAGTGAGACTATTCTGATAGCCCTAGAAGTTATGTCAGGATTCGTCATCGGAGGCCACATTTTAAACAATATAAGGTACGCAGATGACACAGTGCTGATAGTAGACAGGGAAAGGAAACTACAAGACCTCCTGCAGAAGGTAGCTAAAGAGAGTGACAAAAAAGGACTACAAATAAACTGCAAGAAAACTGAATGCATGGTCATCAGCAAAAATGGCAGCCCAAAATGCCAAAAGGGGGTGGGGGATACTAAAATCAAGCAAGTACAAACATTTAAATACCTGGGAAGTGTTCTAACAGAAGATGGAAAGTGCGACACAGAGATCCAAAGGCGAATTTTCATGGCGAATAAGGCATTCCAGAAGCTGAGTAAAGTATTAAGAAACAGGACAATTTCGCTATAAACAAAGAAGAGAGTACTGGATTGCTTGTGATGTCAGTTCTTCAATATGGCAGTGAATGCTAGATAATATCATGAAAGATGAAGGAAAAACTTGAAGCAACTGAAATGTGGTTCTACAGAAGGATGCTGCGTATATCATGGATCGAGTATGTCAGCAATGATGAGGTTTCAGAAAGAATGGAAACGAAAAGGAAATTAATACTAAGCATCAGGAAGAGACGACTAAAGTTTCTGGAATATACAGTGAGGAAGGAGGGCTTGGAGAACCTGATACTAACAGGGCAGATAGAGGGGAAAAAGAGACAGGGGAAAGTAGCGGATAACATATTTGAAGGACCTGATCAGGTGGATGACGAAACGAGTAGTGTGTGGCGTAACAGGAGAAAGCGTTCTAAGAGCCACCAGGGATAGGAAGATGTGGAAAGCCATAATCGCTTACTTTCTGAAAGTACAGGGCACATAAAAGATAAAGAATATATATGCCAACTGTTTATAAGAAATTATAATGTGGGTATAAAATAGGGGATCAATTCTATATTATAATCAATATATAAACTGATCCCTCATTTTGTGGCCATGCTATTTTCTATACATTGATATTCTAGATTTATGGGTATGAGCTAGTGAATGACAGAACGGGGGTTGCATGGTGCAACAGGAGAAGGCGTGCTAAGAGCTACGAGGGATAGGGAGACGTGGAAGGCCAGGAACGCCGATGTTCTGAAAGGACAGGGCACATCAAAGAAGAAGAATACATCGATAATACGATTATTTCATTTATCCTGTCATCTACACATAATGTTGTTTATGTCTACGCTCCATCGTAATTAAAAAATACTAAAAAAATAATTAAAAACAAAAATCAAGAATAGTACCGATCGTTATTGACATCTAGTCTTCAGTGACTTTCCGACCAATATTATCAAATTTCCTCTCAGACATACTGGCAGCAAACGGCCTGCATACGGACAGGTAACGATTTCAGCAGATTTACAAAGATAGAAAGAAAAGTAAGACAAGGATGTGTCTTTTCACCGGATCTCTTCAACTTGTACAGCGAGAATATTGTGAGGACTCTAGATGCTACACCAGGATTTGTTATCGGAGGCTATAATTTGAACAACATAAGGTATGCAGATGATACAGTACTGATTTCAGACACGGAAAGAAGACATCATCCAGAAGGTAGCTGAAGAGAGTGACAAAAAAAGACTACAAATAAACTTCAAGAAAACTGAATGCATGTTCATCAGCAAAAGGTGTAACCCAAAATGCCAAATATAGGTCGGAGCCACCAGAATCAAGCAAGTACAAAAATTTAAATACCTAGGAAATGTTCTAACAGGAGATGGAAAATGCAACACAGAGATCCGAAGGCAAATTGGCATAGGAAAAGACGTGTTCCAGAAGCTGAGTAAAGTATTGACACAGGAAAATTTCACTAGAAACAAAGAAGAAAGTACTAGATTGCTATGTGATGTCAGTTCTTCAATACGGCAGTGAATGCTGGACAATATCATCGAAAAATGAGGACAAAACTTGAGCAGCGGAAATGTGGTTCTACAGAAGGATACTGCGGATATCGTGAACTGAGCATGCAAGCAACGATAAGGTGTTGGAGAGAATGGCAACAAAAAGGAAACTAATACTGAGCATCAGAAAGAGACAGCTACAGTTCCTAAGATACGCAATAAGGAAGGAGAGCTTGGAGAACCTGATACTGACAGGCCAGATAGAAAGAAAAAGAGACAGAGGAGGGCAGCGGATAACATATTTGAAGGGCTTGATCAGGTGGATGACGGAACGGGGCTTGCGAGGTGTAACAAAACAAACATACTAAGAACCACAAGGGATAGGAAGACGTGGAGAACCATGGTCACCTACGTCTCGAAGGGACAGGGCACATAGAAAAAAAGAAGAGTCATAAGACATAAGATATATTTTTCTATAAATATTTTTATGGCAATAGTTCCAATGATCTCTTTTCCTTGGTATTAATTTAAACGCACTGCTTAATTGGTAACTAGGTTTCATCCTTTTGCAGTTTATTGAGCAAGTAGCTCGATTCTTAGAACTGAAACGAATAAAAACACACACACACATGAATAACCAAACCTGACATTTAGATCTCCGTTACCTTGCCACCATCGGGGTATAGATTTCCTCCCTCGTTTAATGGCAGTGGCTCTAATAAGCTCTCAACATTGGTACCTAGATTGGCAATTAGGTCTCATTATTTTGCGGTTGAATGAGCTGGCTGTTTTATTCTTTGAACTGAAAAAAAAAACAGATAAAACACACATAACGGAGCAGACCTGGCATCTCGTGACGTGTAGGGATCTGGTTAATGCTTCTTTTGTTCGGCCTTGTGTCAGACTTAACCGAACTCCCTACAGTTTACAGGGTTTAATGTTGAATAATGTTCATCACAAGGGTTTACATCTTAAGGTTGGTTGTTGGCAGTTGGAATGTGTGAATTAGTGCATAAGAGTGGAATAATAAGATATATACTTTGAATGTAAAATAGAAATTTATTAAAAGAAGGAATAACAAGAGTTAGAGAAATTTATGTTCATTGAGAAAGTTAAGAGTAGAGTCCGTATTCAATGATGAGGTTGACGAATTAAGAGCGCATACATAATGTTTATAACAGTAATTGTTGGGATAGATAAGGTGAAAGAGAGAGAAAGAGAAAGGACAATGTCCGGTTCACTTGAAGTTGAGAGTTACATCTTTGAAATGACCGCTATGACCGGTTAGAAACCATCCTTAAATATACATGGGGTGGATCAGAAACGTTTTTTTTCTTTAGCTATGGAAAACCGTTTCTCTGACGTATTTTGAATTTTGGGATTTGATGACCAATCAGGATCCAGAGTTCCGCTACACTAGATATCATTCACCTTCCATCTTCGGAAAATGAATTTTCTCTGTGTTTTCATTGCAGTAGCGCCAATGGTCTATAACATTTGGTGTTGTAAGCTTATTAATCGAGAAAAAACAACCAACGCAATAGTAGATGGATCGAAGAAAAGTTTGTTGCAATAGAGAGTATAATAATTTTCGAAATAAGACACCGGTAAATAAGGTGCTCACTATATATAGTTCTCTGCATGAGTAAGTCCACATAGAAAAAAATTGGGTATAGGATATTTTATTACAAAACCTCCCCTTGAGCTAATTTTCATGAGATTTTGTTCAATTTATTTTCTTTTTGGTTCAAGGCACTACTGTTGCTCATTTCTCTCTAACTCTCACAAATTTTTGTGCTCGTGGCAGTTGTGGAATTCGAAAGGCTGTACTTCCTTCATTTTTGTATTTTTCTTTTAAATCATATCACCCCGAGCAAGGCGGTAACGCCACTGATGCGCAGGGGGCTACGTAAGAGTGAAAAGATTGGAAAAGAGAAATCCGGAAACTACATCCTAAACAGGGAACAAGGGATGAGCCTCTTCACCTGTTCAATAGACATGGGTGGAATGTGAACCGGGCGATAGTTTAGTCTATCTACTCCAATTAAAAAAAAAAAAAGAAAAGAGTGAAAAGATTGGAAAAGAGAAAGCCGGAAACCACATCCTAAACAGAGAACAAGGGATGAGCCTCTTCACCTGTTCAATAGACGTGGGTGGAGTGTGAACCGGGCGATAGTTTAATCTATCTACTCCATTTAGAGGAACGGATACTTCCGACATTGATGGTACTAGAAGAACTGTTATTCCGAAATATAATACAACAATTCCTTCGGTATTTCTTCATCCATTTGTTGTGTGACATCTTTAGAATATTTCAGCCTTAATTGCTTTAAGTGTCTATTACGTTTAATGTTTTACCTTTCAACATATAGGTTACTCTGCCAAATCTCCTAGTGATTGTTCCATCTTCCCAGAAATTCTTTTCACTTCTATAGTCATTGGAAAAATTGTCTCCAGGCTTAAAAGATTCTTTCGCAAAGTTTTATTTTTCTCAAATCTTTGTTTGTTGAACTCGGCAACATACCGTCAAATATCGAGCGAATAATCGTTGCAAGCAACAGGTGATTGCCTAAAACTGTGTTTGGATTAAGAGTGATTCTGTACAACGATAAAATGTTTTGAATCCTCTTCTCATCTGTATCCAAGCCGTAATTCATTCTTAATGTTTTTTTAATACTGTCCACAAATCTTCCCGCTTGGCCGTTTCATCTGGGGTGATAAGGAGGAGTCGCAGTCTGGTCAGTGACCAGTTATGAGCAGAAATTTTAAAAATTCTCTTCCTGTAAATTGTGTCTTGTAGTTAGTTCATATTTTTTAGTAGTTGAGGATGTTGGGTGTTTATATTTCAAGATTTCTGACCACAACTATTAGGTCAGAGTGACCGTTTAGGAGTCCAGTATAATCGATGTGCTGTTTCATCCACGAGCATCTGTTTTGGGGTATGGTTGAAATTTCACCAGTGGTGCCTTTGCCGCTAGTTGTCAATCACATTTTTTCGATATCCTGGTCCATTCTCGGTCAATACTTATTTAAACTTTTCAGCATTAAAGTACCAGGTTTACCGATGTGAAATTCATTCAGAATCTTGTTTGTAGCAAAGAAGGCATTACTAGTTTATTTGCGTGTAAGAGTAGTTGATCGCATATCGAAAAAAGTCATATTTTAGAGCCCTATTTATATTTTTCATTCAACCACACTTGCGTTTTCATTTTTGTAATGAATTTGTCCTTTTTTGCTTCTCCTTTGACAAACTATCGGCATGTCTAAGCTTCTTTGAGGGTAAAAATTCCATTTTAAAATCATAAATCAATAAAATTATTCCCCAACGTTGCAGCTTGTTGGCTGTGTGGGTAGAGATAGCCTTCTTTGATCCGAAAATTGTTAGAAATTGTTGATCTATGTGTAGAATAAATATCCTTCCGTGAATATACCTGTTAAATGTTTACTGCGTAGATACCCTTTTTTAATCTAGCCATAGATTTTCTTTGATTGAATCTAAGTTCTAGAAGCATAGGCTACAGGCTTTTTGGACCAATCGTCAAGTTTACAGTGAATTACCGCTCTAATTAATGACTAGCATCCTATGTCAAGATTATTTCTCGTTCAGTCTCAAAATGAGCTACCGATAGATCTGACAATAGAAAATCTTAAAATCTTCTTCGCACTCATTTGACCAATCCCACAATTCATAACTTTTTAGTAGGTTGTTCACAGGGGTTCTTTTGTGGATGTCGACTGATGCCTCCTCAACAGGTGTTTACTCGTGCAACCAGACTGGCAACTGGGTCCCACCCATTCACAGTCAAGTTAGCCAAATGCAGACGACAATTCTACTCCTGCAGCTTCTTCTCTCGCACTTCCCTCTGGATTCGCTCCCGTATTCTTGCTTTCCTGACGTCTACAACCTCCAGAAATTTAAATGCAAAGTCAATACTCATCTACTGACCACTGGACTCTAGCTCTCTCCCCACCCCTGTATAACCTTCCCTTTCTCTCCACCTATGTATCTGTCATCGCACCTGCTTTCTATTGTTCCTTTCTAACTAGTTTGTACCCCTCACTATTTTCTAATTAATCTTTTTACATTTATGTAGCTCCCTGCACATCAGTGGCGTTTCCGCCTTGTTCGGGGTGAAATGATTAAAAAAAAAAATTAAACAAAAGATACTGTAGCAGTTGGTCAAGCCTAAAAATGCCCGACGATTAGTGTCATACTTAGGTGCTAGTGTATTCTTAATGTTGTCAGCTCTTTCAGGGTCAGTCCTTGTGCCATTTTGGTCTGTTCAGTCAGTCAGTTAAGTGCCATACGTGATACACGCTTTGGGTGATCATGTCTCAAAAGAGTCATGACTGACTTGACAGAAGATTATCCCGCAGTAGGTTGCCATTGCTTTCTGCGGTAGACTGGTTGTCATCCAAGTTGGGATATAATAGATTTACATTTGAGTTGGCTAGATGTAACCGTAAATACTATACAATTAGTGGGGGATCGGTTGATTACTTCCTAACAACATATAAAACTGGTCCCCCACTATATGCCCAGTTATAGCCTTAATCATGTTTCCAACTATTATATTCAGTCAGGCAGTTAAGTGCCATACGTGATACACGCTTTGGGTGATCATGTCTCGAAAGACTCATAACTGACCGGGCAGAAGATTATCCCGCAGTAGGTTGCCATTGCTTTCTGCGGTAGACTGGTTGCCAGCCAAGGCTATAGAACCCAATCTGTCCTCTTATTTGACTCATAGCTAGAGAGGAAAGAGATGTATTATATTATTAAGTAGTAGTTAGCAGGGGATCAGTTTATTACTTCATAACAATATAAAATGGATCCCCCACTTTATGCTTAATTAAATCCTTAATCATGTTTTCAACTATTATAGTCAGTCAGTCAGTTAAGTGCCATACGTGATATACGCTTTGGGTGATCATGTCTCAAAAGAGTCATAACTGACCGGGCAGAAGATTATCCCGCAGTAGGTTGCTGTTTCTTTCTGCGGTGGACTGGTTGCCAGACAAAACTATGGAACCCAAACTGTCCTATTATTTAACCCATAACTGGAGGGAAGAGATTGATTAATACCTTTCCCAAGGTTATTCGTGCGGAAGTAACTGTAAGGAATTCAACTGAAATTCGAACTCGGCACTCCGATTTCGTGTATTCAGTTAGTTAAGTGCCATACGTGATACACGCTTTGGTCGATCATGTCTCTTTCGAGACATGACTGACCGGCAGATTATCCGGCAGTATGTTGCCATTGCTTCTGCGGTAGACTCATTGCCAGCTTAGTCTACAGAACTCAATTTGTCCTATTATTTAACCTATAATTGGAGGGAAGGGACGGAATAATACCTTTCCTAACCCAAACGGAACTCTATTTATTCAACTGGAATTCAAACTCGGCACCCCGAGTTCGTTTATTATTTGACTCAGATGCTTGATTTGTTTCATAAAATAATTATATTTCTCCTATTCGGGTTCGAAACCTATTTTCTTGAAAATTGCCTTTATGTTGCCCGTTATGTTGCTTGTATACACTCTTAGTAGGATGTCGTCTGGCTCGTTTTACTGCAAAATCTACTCCTGCCAAAATGGTAGCCGTTATTTGTTAGAATAAACTTGGATCGTCTCTCCAACCCAACGGAACTCTATTTAGTTTATAGAGGCATTTATAGGTATTTATTGTTAATAATTTTCAGCATTTTTGTCCAGAGGTAAGAGGTAACTAGAGATAAGCGACTGATGAATTTAATTTTGAAACAATTTTTAAATCATTCAGTTGTGAAGAAATGTCCTCCGGTGTCGGTAAAGGGATGAGTGGTATTTCAGGCAATCGTTCAATCCTGTCAAAAATTCATCACATTTTTATTTTATTTTTTTTATTATCATATCACCCCGAGCAAGGCGGTAATGCCACTGATGTGCAGGGGGCTACATAAGAGTAAAACAATTAGATAGAAGAGAGTGAAGAGAGGGACGAACCAGTTAGAAAGGAGCAAGAGAAGGAAGGGAATACAGGTGCGATGACAGTTGCAAAGGTGGAGAGAAAGGAAAAGATATACAGGGCGGTGAAAAAAGAACTAAGGTCAGGGTGGTGAAGAAAGAAGAAGGGTCAAGTGGTTAAGAGATGAGTATTGACCTTGCATTTAAATTCCTGGAGGTTGTAGCCGTCAGGAAAGCGAGAATAAGGAAGCGAATTCCACAGGCGGAAAGTGCGAGAAAAAAAGCTGCAGGAGTAGAATTGTCGTCTGCATTTGGTTGATCTAACTATGAATGGGTGAGACCCAGTTGCCAGTCTGGTTGCACGAGTATATACCTGTTGCAGAGGCATCAGTGACTTAAGTTAGTTGGAGCAGAAGCCACGAAAGTATTTATAGAACAAACAAAGGGAAGCCGCATCCCGTCGAGGGCAAAGTGGCTGGAGTCGAACCGCCAAGTCAGTACACGATCGGCGACACCCAATCCGAGTATTCCACTCTTGAAATTCCACTCATTTCTTCTAAACGTTCTAGTTCTTGGTTTACTGGTTCTAAAATCTAAAACGGTAATTTTTTTTTTAGCTTAAATAACAGATTTATGTTGTCTTTTTATCAAAACCTTACTAATGTTTTCGTACATTGTCCGAGGCCTTCAGGGAATACGTGTGGAAATAGTTTGTTTTTTTTAAATCAGAAATACTTTTTTTTGTTTCTTTATTTTTCCCTTGGCCGACACATCTACAGTATTTTGAAACAAATTTACGGGTAGTTCCCACAAATCGAATAACACAATTCAGTCTGTACCGAACTGATAGCACATAAACTATTAAGTTGAATGTCTTTTCAAAAAGCGATACATTGCAGCTAAATTCACCTTCGAAGTTTAGTTCTTCACTATACACCAGAAGCTACTTTTTCAGTATTTTTAAATGGAGGGTTACCTATTTTTTCATGCTTGTTCGTTTATAATAGAAATATCACCACCAGTAATTCAAAAATAGTTTCACGGTTTGACCGTTTTTATTCGCATTAAAATACTTTTGTTTCTCGTCATATCTAATTACATTTGTAGACAAGACAACATTAACTTTAGTTTTAAATTTCATCTTTTTTTATTTTTTAGTTTATTTCAGCAGTGAGTGCTTTTGTGTCTAATATAGTCACGCACAAAACAATCCTTATCTTTGAAAAAACAGTTTATTTTTAAATGGTAACTCCACAACCATCGCACAGAGATGGTTTTGTCTTACTTTTGTAAATGTCTGTGGTTTAATAGCCTGAAGACATGCAATATTATTTTCCTCAATCTTCGTGTCTCGTTTAACGTTTATCAATATTTGGCACTCCTTAGTTAATTTCTGCAGCGTTATTTCTGCGATGTTGCTCCATTATGGTCAATGTTCTGAATCGGATAACTTTTCCATTAGCCGCTGTTCGTTGCTGCACGAAAATCTGGCACTTGAACATCTCAATCACTTAAGTGCCATACGTGATACAAGCTTTATGCGATCATGTCCCGAAAGAGACATGACTGACTGGGCAGATTATCCCACAGTAGGTTGCCATTGCTTTCTGCATTAGACTGGTTGCCGGCCAAGGCTATAGAACCCAATCTGTCTTGTCTTCGTTTCAGTCAGTCAGTTAAGTGCCATATGTGAAACACGTTTAGGCGATAATGTCTCGAAAGAGACATGACAGACTGGGCAGAAGATTATCCCGCAGTAGGTTGCCATTGCTTTCTGCGGTAGACTGGTTGCCGACCAAGGCTATAGAACCCAATCTGTCCTGTTATTTAACCCATAGGTTAAAGGAAAAGAAATCTATTATATTATTATGTAGTAATTAGTGGGGGATCGGTTTCCAATTGTTATGAAGTAATAAACTGATCCCCCACTTTATGACCAATATAAGCCTTAATCATCATTCCAGGTATTATATTCAGTCAGTAAGTTAAGTGAAACACGCTTGGGCGATCATGTCTCTTTCGAGACATCACTGAATGGGCAGAAGATTATCCCGCAGTAGGTTGCCATTGCTTTCTGCGGTAGACTGGTTGCAGACCAAGGCTATAGAATCAAATCTGTCCTGTTAATTGACTCATAGCTAGAGGAGTAAAAGATGTATTATATTATTAAGTAGTAATTAGTGGGGGATCAGTTTATTACTTTATAACAAAAGAAAAATGACCCCCCACTTTATGCCTAGTAGAAGCGTTAATCATGTTTTCAACTATTATATTCAGTCAGTCAGTTAAATGCCATACGTGATACACTCTTTGGCCGATCATGTATCGAAAGAGACATGACTGACTGGGCAGAAGATTATCACGCAGTAGGTTGCCATTGCTTTCTGCGGTAGACTGGTTGCCAGCGAAGGCTATAGAACAAAATCTGTCCTATTATTTAACTCATAACTGGAGGGAAGAGACGGTTTAATACATTTCTCAAGGGTATTTGTGCGTAAGTGAATGCAAGGAATCCAACTGGAATTCGAACTCGGCTCCCCGATTATTCGTTCCGAATCGATATCAACTGCCCCACAACGCACATCCTTGAACATGTAGACCGACAAATTAGCTAATTTAAATACTAGACATTGTGAATTTACATTTCTAGCTTATGTGATGAAATTTTCGATTTCTTGTTTCAAGATGTTTTAGCATTTATATCTTGTCAGCAAAAACACTGTCCCGTTCATCAAATATTGCCGATAAAATTTCTTCAAAAAAGATTTCTTTCGCTTATTTTTTGTGCACACGATTCACATATTTCGTATTTTCTTCTGTACTTATTTTTTAATAAAAAGTTGGTTTTCTCTTCATCCGATCATTGGGCACATCTTTTTGAAAATATCGTTTCGTATCTAGGAAAATAAGTAGGAAATGTGACATCATTTCCCGGGACATATTTGAATTCTGATAAAAAATTAAATATACCTTCGGCTGAAAAAAAAAATCTTCAACCTTTTTTTTTTTTTTTTTTTTTTTTTTTTTTAAATCATCTCACCCCAAGCAAGGCATTCCATTGCCACTATTGCGCATGGGGCTACATAGGGGAAGGTAAAGAGAAGAAGTGGTTAGACATAGGGAATGTCAGGAGGAAGGTGACAGATGAGTATGGATACCGAGGATGAGGGTTGGGCAGATGGGAAGAGTGTTTTTTTTAATCATCTCACCCCAAGCAAGGCATTCCACTGCCACTATTGCGCATGGGGCTACATAGGGGAAGGTAAAGAGAAGAAGTGGTTAGACATAGGGAATGTCAGGAGGAAGGTGACAGATGAGTATGGATACCGAGGATGAGGGTTGGGCAGATGGGAAGAGTGTTTTTTTTAATAATCTCACCCCAAGCAAGGCATTCCACTGCCACTATTGCGCATGGGGCTACATAGGGGAAGGTAAAGAGAAGAAGTGGTTAGACATAGGGAATGTCAGGAGGAAGGTGACAGATGAGTAAGGATACCGAGGATGAGGGTTGGGCAGATGGGAAGAGTGTTTTTTTTAATCATCTCACCCCAAGCAAGGCATTCCACTGCAACTATTGCGCATGGGGCTACATAGGGGAAGGTAAAGAGAAGAAGTGGTTAGACATAGGGAATGTCAGGAGGAAGGTGACAGATGAGTATGGATACCGAGGATGAGGGTTGGGCAGATGGGAAGAGTGTTTTTTTTAATCATCTCACCCCAAGCAAGGCATTCCACTGCCACTATTGCGCATGGGGCTACATAGGGGAAGGTAAAGAGAAGAAGTGGTTAGACATAGGGAATGTCAGGAGGAAGGTGACAGATGAGTAAGGATACCGAGGATGAGGGTTGGGCAGATGGGAAGAGTGTTTTTTTAATCATCTCACCCCAAGCAAGGCATTCCACTGCCACTATTGCGCATGGGGCTACATAGGGGAAGGTAAAGAGAAGAAGTGGTTAGACATAGGGAATGTCAGGAGGAAGGTGACAGATGAGTATGGATACCGAGGATGAGGGTTGGGCAGATGGGAAGAGTGTTTTTTTTAATCATCTCACCCCAAGCAAGGCATTCCACTGCCATTATTGCGCTTGGGGCTACATAGGGGAAGGTAAAGAGAAGAAGTGGTTAGACATAGGGAATGTCAAGAGGAAGGTGACAGATGAGTAAGGATACCGAGGATGAGGGTTGGGCAGATGGGAAGAGTGTTTTTTTTTAATCATCTCACCCCAAGCAAGGCATTCCACTGCCACTATTGCGCATGGGGCTACATAGGGGAAGGTAAAGAAGAAGTGGTTAGACATAGGGAATGTCAGGAGGAAGGTGACAGATGAGTAAGGATACCGAGGATGAGGGTTGGGCAGATGGGAAGAGTGTTTTTTTTAATCATCTCACCCCAAGCAAGGCATTCCACTGCCACTATTGCGCATGGGGCTACATAGGGGAAGGTAAAGAGAAGAAGTGGTTAGACATAGGGAATGTCAGGAGGAAGGTGACAGATGAGTAAGGATACCGAGGATGAGGGTTGGGCAGATGGGAAGAGTGTTTTTTTTAATCATCTCACCCCAAGCAAGGCATTCCACTGCCACTATTGCGCATGGGGCTACATAGGGGAAGGTAAAGAGAAGAAGTGGTTAGACATAGGGAATGTCAGGAGGAAGGTGACAGATGAGTAAGGATACCGAGGATGAGGGTTGGGCAGATGGGAAGAGTGTTTTTTTTAATCATCTCACCCCAAGCAAGGCATTCCACTGCAACTATTGCGCATGGGGCTACATAGGGGTAAAGAGAAGAAGTGGTTAGACATAGGGAATGTCAGGAGGAAGGTGACAGATGAGTATGGATACCGAGGATGAGGGTTGGGCAGATGGGAAGAGTGTTTTTTTTAATCATCTCACCCCAAGCAAGGCATTCCACTGCCACTATTGCGCATGGGGCTACATAGGGGAAGGTAAAGAGAAGAAGTGGTTAGACATAGGGAATGTCAGGAGGAAGGTGACAGATGAGTAAGGATACCGAGGATGAGGGTTGGGCAGATGGGAAGAGTGTTTTTTTAATCATCTCACCCCAAGCAAGGCATTCCACTGCCACTATTGCGCATGGGGCTACATAGGGGAAGGTAAAGAGAAGAAGTGGTTAGACATAGGGAATGTCAGGAGGAAGGTGACAGATGAGTATGGATACCGAGGATGAGGGTTGGGCAGATGGGAAGAGTGTTTTTTTTAATCATCTCACCCCAAGCAAGGCATTCCACTGCCATTATTGCGCTTGGGGCTACATAGGGGAAGGTAAAGAGAAGAAGTGGTTAGACATAGAATGTCAAGAGGAAGGTGACAGATGAGTAAGGATACCGAGGATGAGGGTTGGGCAGATGGGAAGAGTGTTTTTTTTAATCATCTCTCACCCCAAGCAAGGCATTCCTGCCACTATTGCGCATGGGGCTACATGGGGGAAGGTAAAGAGAAGAAGTGGTTAGACATAGGGAATGTCAGGAGGAAGGTGACAGATGAGTAAGGATACCGAGGATGAGGGTTGGGCAGATGGGAAGAGTGTTTTTTAATCATCTCACCCCAAGCAAGGCATTCCCTGCCACTATTGCGCATGGGGCTACATAGGGAAGGTAAAGAGAAGAAGTGGTTAGACATAGGGAATGTCAGGAGGAAGGTGACAGATGAGTAAGGATACCGAGGATGAGGGTTGGGCAGATGGGAAGAGTGTTTTTTTTAATCATCTCACCCCAAGCAAGGCATTCCACTGCCACTATTGCGCATGGGGCTACATAGGGGAAGGTAAAAGAGAAGAAGTGGTTAGACATAGGGAATGTCAGGAGGAAGGTGACAGATGAGTAAGGATACCGAGGATGAGGTTGGGCAGATGGGAAGAGTGTTTTTAATCATCTCACCCCAAGCAAGGCATTCCACTGCCACTATTGCGCATGGGGCTACATAGGGGAGAGAGTAAAGAGAAGAAGTGGTTAGACATAGGGAATGTCAGGAGGAAGGTGACAGATGAGTAAGGATACCGAGGATGAGGGTTGGGCAGATGGGAAAGGTGTTTTTAATCATCTCACCCCAAGCAAGGCATTCCACTGCCACTATTGCGCATGGGGCTACATAGGGGAAGGGTAAAGAGAAGAAGTGGTTAGACATAGGGAATGTCAGGAGGAAGGTGACAGATGAGTAAGGATACCGAGGATGAGGGTTGGGCAGATGGGAAGAGTGTTTTTAATCATCTCACCCCAAGCAAGGCATTCCACTGCCACTATTGCGCATGGAGCTACATAGGGGAAGGTAAAGAGAAGAAGTGGTTAGACATAGGGAATGTCAGGAGGAAGGTGACAGATGAGTATGGATACCGAGGATGAGGTTGGGCAGATGGGAAGAGTGTTTTTTTAATCATCTCACCCCAAGCAAGGCATTCTCTCCTTTCTTGTAACAGGATACAGGGAGGAAAAGTAAAAGAAGGAAGGAGCAGTTGAACACGGAGAATGTGGAAGAGATGACCAGGTGAGTATGGAGTCACACTTGAGGATGAGGGTCTGAAGATGGGAGAAGAGTGTTACTTTAAATCATCTCACCCCAAGCAAGGCATTCCTGCCTTTAACAGCAATGAGGCTACATGAAGGTAAAGAGAAGAAGTGGTTAGACATAGGGAATGTCAAGAGGAAGGTGACAGATGAGTAAGGATAACGAGGATGAGGGTTGGGCAGATGGGAAGAGTATTTTTTTTAATCATCTCACCCCAAGTTAGGCATTCCACTGCCACTATTGCGCATGGGGCTACATAGGGGAAGGTAAAGAGAAGGAGTGGTTAGACATAGGGAATGTCAGGAGGAAGGTGACAGATGAGTATGGATACCGAGGATGAGGGTTGGGCAGATGGGAAGAGTGTTTTTTTTTTAATCATCTCACCCCAAGCAAGGCAAATTTCCCTGCCACTATTGCGTATGGGGCTACATAGGGGAAGGTAAAGAGAAGAAGTGGGTAGACATAGGGAATGTCAGGAGGAAGGTGACAGATGAGTATGGATACCGAGGATGAGGGTTGGGCAGATGGGAAGAGTGTTTTTTTTAATCATCTCACCCCAAGCAAGGCATTCCACTGCCACTATTGCGCATGGGGCTACATAGGGGAAGGTAAAGAGAAGAAGTGGTTAGACATAGGGAATGTCAGGAGGAAGGTGACAGATGAGTAAGGATACCGAGGATGAGGGTTGGGCAGATGGGAAGAGTGTTTTTTTTAATCATCTCACCCCAAGCAAGGCATTCCACTGCCACTATTGCGCATGGGGCTACATAGGGGAAGGTAAAGAGAAGAAGTGGTTAGACATAGGGAATGTCAAGAGGAAGGTGACAGATGAGTAAGGATACCGAGGATGAGGGTTGGGCAGATGGGAAGAGTGTTTTTTTTAATCATCTCACCCCAAGCAAGGCATTCCACTGCCACTATTGCGCATGGGGCTACATAGGGGAAGGTAAAGAGAAGAAGTGGTTAGACATAGGGAATGTCAGGAGGAAGGTGACAGATGAGTATGGATACCGAGGATGAGGGTTGGGCAGATGGGAAGAGTGTTTTTTTTAATCATCTCACCCCAAGCAAGGCATTCCATTGCCACTATTGCGCTTGGGGCTACATAGGGGAAGGTAAAGAGAAGAAGTGGTTAGACATAGGGAATGTCAGGAGGAAGGTAACAGATGAGTATGGATACCGAGGATGAGGGTTGGGCAGATGGGAAGAGTGTTTTTTTTAATCATCTCACCCCAAGCAAGGCATTCCACTGCCACTATTGCGCATGGGGCTACATAGGGGAAGGTAAAGAGAAGAAGTGGTTAGACATAGGGAATGTCAGGAGGAAGGTGACAGATGAGTAAGGATACCGAGGATGAGGGTTGGGCAGATGGGAAGAGTGTTTTTTTTAATCATCTCACCCCAAGCAAGGCATTCCACTGCCACTATTGCGCATGGGGCTACATAGGGGAAGGTAAAGAGAAGTGGTTAGACATAGGGAATGTCAGGAGGAAGGTGACAGATGAGTATGGATGCCGAGGATGAGGGTTGGGCAGATGGGAAGAGTGTTTTTTTTAATCATCTCACCCCAAGCAAGGCATTCCACTGCCACTATTGCGCATGGGGCTACATAGGGGAAGGTAAAGAGAAGAAGTGGTTAGACATAGGGAATGTCAGGAGGAAGGTGACAGATGAGTATGGATATCGAGGATGAGGGTTGGGCAGATGGGAAGAGTGTTTTTTTTAATCATCTCACCCCAAGCAAGGCATTCCACTGCCACTATTGCGCATGGGGCTACATAGGGGAAGGTAAAGAGAAGAAGTGGTTAGACATAGGGAATGTCAGGAGGAAGGTGACAGATGAGTATGGATACCGAGGATGAGGGTTGGGCAGATGGGAAGAGTGTTTTTTTTAATAATCTCACCCCAAGCAAGGCATTCCACTGCCACTATTGCGCATGGGGCTACATAGGGGAAGGTAAAGAGAAGAAGTGGTTAGACATAGGGAATGTCAGGAGGAAGGTGACAGATGAGTAAGGATACCGAGGATGAGGGTTGGGCAGATGGGAAGAGTGTTTTTTTTAATCATCTCACCCCAAGCAAGGCATTCCACTGCAACTATTGCGCATGGGGCTACATAGGGGAAGGTAAAGAGAAGAAGTGGTTAGACATAGGGAATGTCAGGAGGAAGGTGACAGATGAGTAAGGATACCGAGGATGAGGGTTGGGCAGATGGGAAGAGTGTTTTTTTTAATCATCTCACCCCAAGCAAGGCATTCCACTGCCACTATTGCGCATGGGGCTACATAGGGGAAGGTAAAGAGAAGAAGTGGTTAGACATAGGGAATGTCAGGAGGAGGGTGACAGATGAGTAAGGATACCGAGGATGAGGGTTGGGCAGATGGGAAGAGTGTTTGATAGAATGGGAGCAGGTTAGTGTTTTAGGAGGTGTCTATTGACCTTACATTTAAACTCCTGGAGATTGTAGCCGTCGGGGAAGCAATCGTGTGGAAGAGAATTCCACAGTCGGGAAGTGAACCTTATACACTTTCATGTGTTTAGTTTGCTGTTTGCGAAATTTCGTCAATCCGTTCTGAAAAATCATTTGTAAATTTTCGAGCTGCTGGAGTTATTGCTGCTGCTGCTGCTGCTGCTGCTGATGATGATGACGATGATGATGATGATTGCTAACAAATAATGTCTTAGTCTTATTCCGCAATTTTTTCTATTGCGTACTATATTTTAAGTGAATCGATTCCTTTATTTTTCGATCCTGGGTATGACGATAAATTGCATCCGGCAGCAATGCTTCTGATTGGGAGGTTGTGAGGAGCATGGAACCACCTCTTAATTGCTGTTGTTCCCAGGTCCACCCTGACCCGGAGTGGTAGCACCTGTTAGTATCCCAGCTATGGGCAAATAATTAACCCACGAACTGGGGTCAAAACACTATGAAAGTAGTAAAGTACACTTTTATAGAAATATATACATAAAAATAGACTATTATAGAAAAATATACAGTTTTGAAGAAAAAAAATATAACACATTTTTGAAGGAAAAAAATTCTCAGCAAAAACATTTTTGAATACAAGACTGGAAGATATTTTCAGTTTTCTAAAATAAAAAAGAGTAAAAAAATAAAATAAAATTTGATTAAATCAAACTTCTTACTATAACGGAACATTAAAGAAATACCTTAAACCCCCACCTTTCTGGCATTAAATGACCCACAGAGGTGTTGATATGCTGTTAAACAAAATAAAAATAAAACCTTATTTTTCCCAGATTTTTATTTGTTATTTTTTAAACATTATTGTCGAACAGTTTTTCGTAAATTCTTATTAGAAATCCGTCATAGTCATTCACAAATATTTTTGACGTGAATCCTTTGAAACCTTGTTCGCCAGTGTTGTATCCTTGAGAAAGGGTTACAATATACGGTGGCCCTGAACCACCACCTATAAATTTGTTGTTTCTCATTTTTTTCCCCTTTTCAGTGAAAATTTATCGATTACACCCTAAACTTTCAGATTGACAAAAAAAAAAAAAATTAGAAAAATTTCAATATTTAAACAATTTTTTGTGTGTGTGTGGGGGGGGGGGGGTCCGTTTCTTCATACAACGTTATAGTAAATCGATCCTCCATTTTGGAACCACTCGCCGGTACGACATTACCACTATCTGTAAATTTGTTTATTATGATATTTTTTAAACTTTTTTCAGTGCACTCATATGGATTAAACCCTAAACTTTCCGATTGACAAAATAATTGTAAAAATTACAACATTTAAACAATTTTGCGGTGGGGGGGGTCAGTTTTTCACATAACGTTATAGTAAATCGATCCTCCATTTTGGAACTACTCGCAAGTACAACATTACCACCGCCTGTAAATTTGTTTATTATCATTTTATTTTACTTTTTTCAGTTAAATCTTATCGATTAAAACCTAAACTTTCCGAATTACAAAAAAAAAATGTAAAAATTTCAACATTTAGACAACTGGATGTGGGAGGTTCCGTTTTTCATACAACCTTATAGTAAATCGATCTTGTGCAATTAACTTTTAGCTTGCGCATATTCAACAACTGAATCCTTTGCGAAATTTTCGAATAAAGCCATTCTTGGAGTTTCCGAGGAAGATGCCATCGTAAGAACTAAAGAAAACTTGAAAAAGATAAAAAAAAAAACTACTCTATTGTCATTTGTATAAATATTTTCCTGGCAATTGTTATACTAAACTCTCCTCGACCATGACAATTTAAGCGTACAATATGCAAATATGTCCCACCGTTCTGTGGTGGTACAATCCAGTAGTTTCCTTTCTATCACTTCCCACTTACTGAAGTCACTTCCTTTTTTTTTGCTTTCTTACCGGAAAACTACCATTTTCAAACATTTGAATATAACGTCAATCGCCATCTTCTGTCGTCCTGAATATGATTCCTTTATTGTGTAACCCTATTTCCACGTCGGTATATTTTATATTTTGGTTAAATACATCGGAGTGAGAGAAATTGATATTAGTGGTATTGTTAATTGTGTTTTATTGTAATCCCCGATGTGAGTTTATGTAAAAAAAAACTATTTTTAATACTATTATGTACTTGTAAAATCCGAGGATAGAGAAATTGGTTGTTGATTGGGAAAAAGGAAAGAAATATAGTTTTTCTTTTTTTCGTGTTCGAAACGAATTCTTTTGGGCCAGTGGAAAGTCTGAAAAATGGACGTAGCCATAACAAAATGTCAAAATTTCCTTGATGAGGTCAGGTAGGGTTAAATCCTCAAAATAATCCCTGGAACAGATTCTAAAATCGAAAAACAAATGATGTTATTGAAAGAAAAAAGACAGAAAGACATTACACCATGTGAGCTGTTGATATTTCATTCGTCGAGCCATGGCACCCCGTAAATCGTGTGAGTGGAAAATAATCTCATTGGTCAAAGCTTTGAATCTTGTAGATCCCCCGAGAGTATTGGAGACTGCTATAAAAATCAGTTGGTTGGGTAGTTTTTGAAATTGCAGTCGAGATGTAACGACTGAGAGAAAAGTGTTTTCATTTGGGAGCCACGACCCAGAGGCTGGTCGCCTACCATAGAACTTATGGCTGAAGATGTAAATAAACGTAAAAAAGCCTGCTGCCGATCAATTTAAGAAAAGTTAAAGTCAAATAATGCGCCTTCGATAAGAACCCCGAAAGAACTTTATTGTTTTAAAGGTTATTTGGAGAATTGAAAGCTCTGGTGATTCTTAACGAAACGTTCGCAGTATTATAAAAATAATTTTTAAGTTGGTGAGAGGGATTTTCAGGCGACAAAGACCAAACAAAACCCCACCGCACGCCGCCCGCCACCACGTCGCACTGTCATTTATTTGTCTCTGCAAAGTTTGATAAAGGCCGAAAAGACGTGTTTTTATGTGGAGAATTGACAGTCTGATTATTTTTAAAAATTGAAGGCCCTGATTACTTTTAACGAAACTTCGGAAGGACTTATTCTTTGAAAATTGAAAGCTCTGATGTTTTTAATGAAACTTCGAAAGGACTTATTTTTACTTGAAGATTAAAAGCTCTGATGTTTTTAATGAAACTTCGAAAGGACTTATTTTTACTTGAAGATTGAAAGCTCTGATGTTTTTAATGAAACTTCGAAAGGACTTATTTTTACTTGAAGATGGAAAGCTCTGATGTTTTTAATGAAACTTCGAAAGGACTTATTTTTACTTGAAGATTGAAAGCTCTGATGTTTTTAATGAAACTTCGAAAGGACTTATTTTTACTTGAAGATTGAAAGCTCTGATGATTTTAATGAAACTTCGAAAGGACTTATTTTTACTTGAAGATTGAAAGCTCTGATGTTTTTAATGAAACTTCGAAAGGACTTATTTTTACTTGAAGATTGAAAGCTCTGATGTTTTTAATGAAACTTCGAAAGGACTTATTTTTACTTGAAGATTGAAAGCTCTGATGTTTTTAATGAAACTTCGAAAGGACTTATTTTTACTTGAAGATGGAAAGCTCTGATGATTTTAATGAAACTTCGAAAGGACTTATTTTTACTTGAAGATTGAAAGCTCTGATGTTTTTAATGAAACTTCGAAAGGACTTATTTTTACTTGAAGATGGAAAGCTCTGATGTTTTTAATGAAACTTCGAAAGGACTTATTTTTACTTGAAGATTGAAAGCACTGATGATTTTAATGAAACTTCGAAAGGACTTATTTTTACTTGAAGATGGAAAGCTCTGATGATTTTAATGAAACTTCGAAAGGACTTATTTTTACTTGAAGATTGAAAGCTCTGATGTTTTTAATGAAACTTCGAAAGGACTTATTTTTACTTGAAGATGGAAAGCTCTGATGTTTTTAATGAAACTTCGAAAGGACTTATTTTTACTTGAAGATTGAAAGCTCTGATGATTTTAATAAAACTTCGAAAGGACTTATTTTTACTTGAAGATGGAAAGCTCTGATGTTTTTAATAAAACTTCGAAAGGACTTATTTTTACTTGAAGATTGAAAGCTCTGATGTTTTTAATGAAACTTCGAAAGTGTAATATAATAATCTGGCCCCACCCGAAGAAGGCGATGAAGCGTGGGTGTTTTCGGTCATTGAAAGCAGCGGATGTCATTTTGACCCTATTTCCGGCAGAGCGGAAATAGCTCAGAGCAAACAGACAGGGTCTCTGAGAATTTACGTGGGCGTCGCGTAGGCGTCGCGTGATCAAGGCAAAACCGGAAGAAACGAGTCCCCGGTTTTGGAAGATATATAAAGACTGCGAAAAACACAGTCTTGCGAGTGAGTCTTGACAGTCTCCAGAAGTAGACAAGAAGAGAAGTCGAAGAAGAAGAAGTCAGTCAGACTTGACAGAAGTCAGTCTCGGAAGAAGTCTCGAGAAGTCGAAGAAGAAGCTAGACGAGCTAAGCAGAGAGGCTACACTCCCGTCGTCACCCCTGTCAACCTTGGAAGAGCGCTCTCTCACTCTCTGTTTCTAGGCGATTCGGTCCATCGTTCATCAATAAAAATATAAGTCATATATTTTTATATACACTCGTGTTTGTCTGTTTCTTGCTATATAAAAGAAAGGACTTATTTTTACTTGAAGATTGAAAGCTCTGATGATTTTAATGAAATTCGAAAGGACTTATTTTTACTTGAAGATTGAAAGCTCTGATGTTTTTAATGAAACTTCGAAAGGACTTATTTTTACTTGAAGATGGAAAGCTCTGATGTTTTTAATGAAACTTCGAAAGGACTTATTTTTACTTGAAGATTGAAAGCTCTGATGTTTTTAATGAAACTTCGAAAGGACTTATTTTTACTTGAAGATGGAAAGCTCTGATGTTTTTAATGAAACTTCGAAAGGACTTATTTTTACTTGAAGATTGAAAGCACTGATGATTTTAATGAAACTTCGAAAGGACTTATTTTTACTTGAAGATTGAAAGCTCTGATGTTTTTAATGAAACTTCGAAAGGACTTATTTTTACTTGAAGATGGAAAGCTCTGATGTTTTTAATGAAACTTCGAAAGGACTTATTTTTACTTGAAGATTGAAAGCTTTGATGATTTTAATGAAACTTCGAAAGGACTTATTTTTACTTGAAGATTGAAAGCTCTGATGTTTTTAATGAAACTTCGAAAGGACTTATTTTTACTTGAAGATTGAAAGCTCTGATGATTTTAATGAAACTTCGAAAGGACTTATTTTTACTTGAAGATTGAAAGCTCTGATGTTTTTAATGAAACTTCGAAAGGACTTATTTTTACTTGAAGATTGAAAGCTCTGATATTTTTAAACGAATCATCTCTCCGTTTTAAACTTGAATTTCGACAATTGTACATTCTGCTTTTAATTTTTTTTATATATTTAAAAACTTTCGTAATTCATCCAGGCGTCTTCAAACTTATTTATAAGATAATAACAGATCATACTGTGACGGGATCATCACGACTAGCGGCCCAAAGCGTCGTCATGGCATGTGTCGTTTCAACATTATCATCGTAGCAGGCTCCGGACCAGGGGCAGCGAACCAACCAGCCGGCAGTCGTGTTACAATTGTCTATTTTCCTCATTAAGTCTTGTCTTTGTTCCCCACTACCAGTCAAGTGTTGCTTCTTAGAAGGAGTAACGCCTTGCTTAGGGAGAAATCTTGACACTTGTTTCTCAATAGGGGGAAATCTGAAATAAAATTAGAAATTTCGAAGTTGGGTCAGCATTTTAAATAGAAGGAATTATCTGTTTTATTTTGAAAATAATTTTTAGAATCAACATGAATTAATGCACATGAATTAATCTACTGAAAGATTGATAAGTAACTCCCTGCTTAATGTATGATCGACTCTCCCGTCCTGTAAAATTTATAGTTAGATGGAAAAAAAGAGTCTCCCTTTGAATGTAATTTCTACATCTTTTTTTGTAATGGAATGTCTTTTGGCTAATGTAAATTATCAGGATTCTTTTCAAACTTTGAGTTATTCCAGGGAATGACGATGAACTACGCCCGGCAGTAAAAATTTGGAGCAGGAGATTGGAGGTTTTGAAGAGCGTGGAACCACCTCTTAAATGTTGTTGTTTCCAAGTCTATCCTTATACAGGGGTAAGACTTGTTAGAGTCTCAGTTATGGGCAAATACTGAACCCTCCAAAAAAAAAAAAAAAAAAAAAAAGCAAAATACTATGGATGCATAAAACCTTTTGTATAGTAACATTACCAGCGGTATATTTTATTTGCAGTTGAAGGCATGCCGTAGGATTCAAAATATTTAGATTTCGGCATAAATTTAATCCATAGATGTTGATATGCCTCTAAACAGTATCCACTAAACATCCAACATAAAGAAACACTTTTATGACGTTAATGGATATAATATCCTACAATTTCATATAGAAATATTTCAAAATATAAATACGACATAAAACATGCAGATGTCTGCCTTTAGATACCATGTCCACACAAATATATAAATTCACAATATCATCTACCATGTATTTAACTATGAACGGTCCTGGGCATGACGGTGAACTGCATCCAGCAGCAAGGCCTCTGATGAGGCGGTTGTGAGGAGCATAGAACCACCTCTTAATTGCTGTTGTTCTCAGTGTTATGTCGCCAAGTATAAATGAATAACTCAACAACAGAATCAGAATATAAGTTGTATTCCGCGGAAAGACGGTTAGTATGTACAGAAGTGATTAGTAATATTTACAATAGAAAAGATACAAGAGTCCAATCCGTCGTAAGACGTGTGTATACGTGATTACTTCCGGTACGCCACCGGAAGTGTGACTAACTCTTCACTGACTCGCACTGACTCTTCAGTAACTCATTAGAGACTCTCAAGTGACTCTCTACGACTCCCTTGTAGAGAATCCACCATTGCTATATATAGCAATGGAAACAGTCCATTTGGAGTCAAATAGGAGCGGCGCCCTAACACTCAGGTCCGGAGTGGTAGCACCTGTTAAGGTCCCAGCTATGGGCAATAATTAACCTTCAAACTGGGGTCAAAACACTATGAAAGTATAAAAATACACTTTTATAGAAATATTTATATAAAAAATAAACTTTTATAGAAAAATATATATTTTTGAAGGAAAAATATTACCAGCAAGACATTTTTGAAGAAAACATTATTAACATAAGACTTTTTTGGAGAAAAAAATATTCTCAGCAAAACATTTTTGAATACAAAACTAAAAGACATTTTCAGTTTTTTAAAATAAAAAAGAATAAAAACAAAAATTTTATTAAAGTTTGACTAAATCAACCTTCTCACTATCACCCAACATTAAAAAAACCTTGAAACCCCACATTTTTCACAGTAAATAACTCACAGAGTTTGACATGCCGTTAGAAAAAAGTCAAACTCAATGCAGAATAGCATATATCATATTTTTATTATTTTAAAGCTCCCAGTAAAATTAAATTTTGACATTAAATGACCCACAAGGTGTTGATATGCCGTCAAATAAAGCATCGTATGATCAATGGAATACGTTGGATGCGACAATCTCTCGTATCCTAAGTATAAGAGCTTCTACAGTGTCGCCCTGGCAACATGTGGCCGAGAATTTTCATGAAGCAGAATTGAATCTCGTCATTTAAACAGTGCTGGTCGCATTTAATTTAAATGAATGTGCATTTCATCCAGTTGCCGGCAATAAATTTCGGCAGGGATGCTCCTGTCAGATTCCAATAATGAGGGATGGATAAATCCAATGACCATAACCTTCTCTTTGTGCAATTTCTGTTTGAACAAAAATGTTTGAGGCTTTCGTAATGCTCAAGCCATTGAACCGATCGTTTACGATTGTCATAAAAGGTCCACTGCTCACCGCGAGTCACTATTCAATCAAGAAATAGATCATTGCAATTTCGCAGATAAAACATCAAACACACATGAAAACGTAGAATTCTTTGATTTTTCCCTGAGACCATGTGGAACCAGTTCATTGATTTTCTTCAACATGCCAATTAACTTGAGATGGTCCGATATTATTGAAAAACTGAAACCCATTATTTGAGACATATCCTTGGCATTTTCATGTGGGCTTTGTTCGACTAGTTTTTTCACATGCTGATTGCCAGTTGCATATGGACGTCCTCCACCAAACTGAACTTTAAGAATCCTATCTCCATTGACCAACGGCAGAAACTGGAGACATACTGTCCTTTCTTAAGTGGGTCTTTTACCGCAAGCTCTGTTAATGTTTGCCGCAATTTCTGAGGTTTTATGTCATGTAAAAAAGCAAACACGTCCCTTATTTTTTCTGTTCAAGATGTCAGATGCATAATGCTTAAAAGTAAATTGATATAGATTAAGAAAGAGAACATTTTAATCATTAATTAAGAATAATATATTTTTGTTCAGCTAAGGTACCAATATATTAAAGCACGATTAAAAAGTTCCTTCTAAAATCGAAAATTATCTTCTCTCGAACAACCTAACTCTATCTTCTAATGTATACAAAGGGTGCATTGCGTATTTGAGAACAACGTTCTAAAAGATATCTTCTCTTCCGAACAACCTAACTCTTCCGAAAATTATCTTCTCTTCCGAACAACCTAACTCTATCTTCTAATGTATACAGAGGGTGCATTGCGTATTTGAGAACAACATTCTAAAAGATATTAATATAATATTAACAAAGACGACACTATAATCATTAAGAATAAGTCATATATTTTTGTGCCTCTACTATAATAAGATTTTAGAACACAATTCAAAGATTTTTCCTAAGATTGGGCATTATCTTTCGAACGATCTAACTCTATCTCCCAGTGTATACAGGAGGTGCGTCACGTATTTGAGAATAACATTCAGAAAAGGTTGATATAAAGTTAACAAAAAGGATACTTTAATCATTAGAAATGAACCGAATGCATGGTCATCAGCAAAAAGAGCAACCCGAAGTGCCAAGTACAGAAGTGGGGTGTTAAAATCGAGCAGGTACGAAACTTCAAGTATCTGGGAAGTGTTCTAACTGAAGACAGAAAGTGTGACACAGAGATCCAAAGGCGAATTGGCATGGCTAGGGACGCGTTCCAGAAACCGAGTAAAGCATTAAGACACAGGAAATTGTCACTAGAAACGAAGAAGAGAGCACTGGATTGCTATGTGCTGTCAGTTCTTCAATATGGCAGTGAATGTTGGACAATATTATCAAAGATGAAAGATAAACTTGAAGCTACTGGAATGTGGTTCTACAGAAGCATACTGGATATAAAGTGGGGGATCAATTCCATATTACAATCAATATATAAACTGACCACTCACTTTGTGGTCACAACAGTTTCTATACATTTATATTCCTGAGATCCGAAAGCACGAGGATGCATTCCAGAAGTTAAGTAAACTATTAAGAAACAGGAAAATTTCGCTAGAAACAAAGAAGAGAATACTGGATTGCTATGTGTTGTCAGTTCTTTAATATGACAGCGAATGTTGGAAATATCAACAAAGATGAAGGAAAAACTTGAACAGCCGAAATGTGGTTTACAGAAGGATGCTGCGGATATCGTGGACCGAACATGTGAGCATTGACGAGATTTTGAAAATGATAGAAACGAAAAGGAATTTAATATTGAGCCTGATGCAGAGACAGCTGAAGTTCCTGCGACATACAATGAGGAAGGAAGGCTTGGAGAATCTGATACTAACAGGCCAGAGAGATGGGAAAAAGACAGAGGAAAGTAGTGGATAACATATTCGAAGGGCCTGAGCGGGTGGATGACAGAACAGGGGTTGCGAGATGTTACAGGAGAAAGTGCGCTAAGAGTCACCAGGGATAGGGAGACGTGGAAGGCCATGATCGCCTATAATAACTGTATCTTCTAATGCATATCGTGAGTGTGTCACGTATTTGAGAACAACATTTTGAATCAGATTGACATAAAATTAATAAAGATGATACATTAATCATTAGGAATATGTAATATACTTTTGTGCAGCTATTAAAATATATTTTAGAACACAATTCAAATGTTTATTCTAAAACCGGACATTATCTTCCGAACAATCTAACTATTTCTTCTTATGTATACACTAGCAGCATAGCCCGGCGTTGTTCGGGTGTAATGAAAGCTTTAAAATTAATCCATGGTCCTGGAGCTCAGACTCAGAATATAAAATATTTGAAATAATAAAATAATTGCGACAATTTAACAATCGCACCTAGTATATATAATTGCGACAATTTACCAATAATATATATATATATATATATATATATATATATATATATATATATATATTAGCAGTATAGCCCGACGTTGTTCGGGTGTAATGTAAGCTTTAAAACTAATCCATGGTCCTGGAGCTCAGACTCAGCCTAAAGGGTATTTGTGTGAAGTTTTGTAAGAATCGGATAAAAATTGTGGATTTGTATAAAGGACATACAGACAGATAAACACACACAAACATCTTGCCTTTTATATATTATCGATTTTCTGCACTATTGTAAGAACTGAAACTTTGAAACTTCTGAATATCGTTTCTTATGTCTTTGTCTATGAGTGTATCAAATTTGATTGAAATCGGACCACTCCTTCTATAACCTGATTTTTTCGTTTATCGATTTTCGATGTTTATCGAGGGGTACCTCGACACAAAACCTAGCTAAGAACACTCGCAGACGCTTATAGTACAACTGTGTAAATTTCCAAGAAAATCTGTTTAGCCGTTTCGGAGTCTATAGGTAACACACACACACACACACACAGACAAAGTTCCATTTATATAAAATCTTAGATATATACGCTCATTCGATGTTTAAGTCATTTCTAATTATATCGAGATTATTTTTCTTTTGCACTTATTATGTCATGTCACATCAGACTTCAGCTCACAAGGGTTGACAATTCCACACAATATTTGTCTATCTTAACTGAAAATTGCCATAATGTTGTGTGGAAAAATCGAGGATAAATTTTTTCACGGTTCTCTTCGTGCCACAGTTCAAAATACAGACTTTTATTCTCCAGGGAATCCATTTTCCGCTGTTATTTAACACAATTAAGTAGGGTCAGTCAATCAGTAAAGTGCCATATCTGATATATGCTTGGGTGATCATGTCTCGAAAGAGACATGACTGACTGGACAGAAGGTTTTCCCATATTAGGTGGCCGTTACTTTCTAATGTAAACTTTTTGCCAACCAAGGCTATAGAACCCAATCTGTTTTGCTATTTAATCCATATCTGCATAGAGAATAGACTGATTAATGCTTTCCCAAGGCTATTTGCGCGTAAGTAAATGAAACGAGTACAAAGTGGGATTCGAACTCACCACCCCGATTTCTCGTTCCGAGCCGATGGCACACATAATAGCCATGAGTAGTGGGGAGGTTGAATTTATGCTTTAATTAATTATATCGTTCGAAAATTAGCGTAACGGATTGACCCAGGATTTGAACACGGATCGGTGATTCTATTTTCCGAGCCGAGATCCCGTGCACGTTATATACAGGGTTACTGAAATCTAACTCCCTACTTTTTGTATGATGGACTCTCCTGTCTTGCAGAAATTATACTTAATGGGAGATTCCATCATGCATAAAATAGGGAGTTACCTTTCAATTACCCAATATATCAGGAAATATATCGAAAACCAAGAGAAGCAATTCAAGGAAAGCTTATAAAAATTGATAAAACGGGATTTTGAAAATGACATTGTAATGAGATAAATATATTTCAAGAAAACGAAATTGATTTTTTTTATATTCGTTCGAAGGTTTTATTCATGTTTTATATATTTTTCAGTGAAAATTAGCTGATAAACCAAATCATTTTCATTTGTATTGGTTTGCTGCAGTCAATAAATATCTATTACATAAGCAATAAATTAATTTATTGAAAGTGCACGCTTAAATTACAAAAGTATATATGTTCTAGTAATAGAATCTTGTTTTTTTTTTTTCACCACTCTTGAAAGATTCACGTGATAAATGCCGCGGATATCATGGACCGAGCACGTGAGCAACGATGGAGCTTTGGAAAGGATGGAAACGAAAAAGAAAATTAATATTGAGCATCAGGAAGAGACAACTGAAATTCCTGGGACATTCAATGAGGAAGGAGGGCTTGCAGAACCTGATACTGACAGGCTAGATACAAGGAAAAAGAGACAGTGGAACGCAGCCGATATCATATTTGAAGGGCCTGAGCAGGTGGATGAGAGAACGGGGTTGCATGGTGTAACAGGAGAAAGCGTGCTACGAGCCACCAGGGATAGGAAGACGTGGAAAGCCATGATCGCCTACGTCCTGAAGGGACAGGGCACATAGAAGAAGAATATATATGCCAACTCTTTATAAAAAAATTATAATATGGATATAAAATGGGGGATCAATTATATATTATAATCAATATATAAACTGATCCCTCATTTTGTGGCCATGCTGATTTCTATACATTTATATTCTAATTTTATGGGCTTGAGCTAGTGGATGACAGACGAGGGTTGCATGGTGTAACAGGAGAAAGCGTGCTAAGAGCCACCAGGGATAGGAAGACGTGGAAAGCCATGATCGCCTACGTCCTGAAGGGACAGGGCACATAGAAGAAAAAGGAGAAAGCAAAAAACGAAAAAAAATTCAAAGATCACAAAGCTAGATTTGAATAAAATGTTTGTATAACTTGGGAAATACGATTTATCTGATGAAACTACACATTCTTTATGTGCCGTGTCCCTTCAGGACGTAGCAATCATGGATTTCCACTTTCCCCTATCTCTTGTTGCTCTTAATATTTTTCATTTTTGTCAGCCAGTCAAAGGACTTGCGAGATACACGCTTTGGGCAATCATGTCTCGAAAGAGACATGACTGACTGGGCAGAAGATTATCCCGCAGTAGGTTGCCATTGCTTTCTGCGGTAGACTGGTTGCCAACCAAGGCTATAGAACCCAATCTGTCCTATTATTTGACTCTTAGCTAGAGAGACAAGAGATGTATGATATTATTAAGTAGTAATTATTTGGGGATCAGTTTATTACATCAAAACCATAGAAAACTGATCCCCCAATTTATGTCCAATAAAGGCCTTAATCATGTTTTCAACTATCATATTTAATCAGTCAGTTAAGTGCCATACGCAATACATCCTTTAGGCGATCATGTCTCTTGAGTGACTGTGCAGAAGGTTATCCCGCAGTAAGTTGTCATTACTTTCTGTGGTAGACTGGTTGCCAGCCAAGGCTATAGAACCCAATTTGTCCTGCTATTTAATCTATAACAGGATGGAAGAGACGCATTAATACCTTTCCAAAGGGTATTTTTGTGTAAGTGAATGCAAGCAATTAAACTGGAATTCGAACTCGGCTCATCGATTTCTCGTTCCGAGCCGATAACCACTGCACCACAACGCACATTCCTTTTGGTATCTCTCTCAAACCTCTCTTCGCCATCCGCCTTATTAAAGTAAAACTTGCACTGTTTCCTCTTGTCTTTCTTTTCCTTCTATCCGTCCTGAGAATATTAGGTTTCTCCAAGCCTCTTTCATCATCAGCTCTCTCTTCTTGTTGCCAAGTATAAGTCTCCTTTTCGTTCGTATTTTATCCGAAACCTCGTCGTTGCTCACATGTTCGGTCTATGAAAATTCATTTTCTTTTTTTATGTGCCATGTACTTTCAAGACGTACACTACCGGTCATAATTATTAGGCCACACCAGTTTTTTCAAATAAATTATATATTTCATACTGTTTTTAGTATTTATTGCCAAGTGGATAATTCTAAATAAAAATAGAATGGTTCTTTTGTTATTATTACTTTGCAAAATTTAACAAAGCAAATAGCGACAATTTGCTCATCGCACCCTGTATATTTGCTATATATATATATAGTACCGGCTATAATTATTAGGCCACACCAGTTATTTTTAAAGAAGATGATGTATTTCATACTATTTTTAGTATTTATTGCCAAGTGGATAATTCTTAATGGAAATAGAATGGTTCTTTTGTTATTATTACTTTGCAAAATTTAACAAAGCAAATAGCGACAATTTGCTCATCGCACCCTGTATATTTGCTATATATATATATAGTACCGGCTATAATTATTAGGCCACACCAGTTTTTTTTAAAGAAGATGATGTATTTCATACTATTTTTAGTATTTATTGCCAAGTGGATAATTCTTAATGGAAATAGAATGGTTCTTTTGTTAACACTGCACAATGACGTGCATCAAGTGAACTGTTCTGGTGTCCAGTTTTTGTGCTCTCTTCCCCATGCTAGTCTCTTCTTCTTATTGGCTGGCCAAAGCAAAGGCTTCCTGGCTGCCTTGTAATATTTTGCGTAGTAATAATAACAAAAGAACCATTCTATTTTCATTTAGAATTATCCACTTGGCAATAAATACTAAAAAATAGTATGAGATACCATATTTTTTTTAAATAGGGTGGCCTAATAATTATGGCCGGTAGCGTGTGTGTATATATATATATATATATATATATATATATATATATATATATATATATATATATCAAATCTACAAGGTGCGATGGGTAAATTGTCGCTATTTTTGCAAAGTAATAATAATAAAAGAACCATTCTATTTTCATTTAGAATTATCCACTTGGCAATAAATACTAAAAAATAGTATGAGATACCATATTTTTTTTAAATAGGGTGGCCTAATAATTATGGCCGGTAGCGTGTGTATATATATATATATATATATATATAGATATATATATATATATATATATATCAAATCTACAAGGTGCGATTGGTAAATTGTCGCTATTTTTGCAAAGTAATAATAATAAAAGAACCATTCTATTTTCATTTAGAATTATCCACTTGGCAATAAATACTAAAATTAGTATTAGATACCATATTTTTTTTAAATGGGGTGGCCTAATAATTATGGCCGGTAGCGTGTGTATATATATATATATATATATATATATATATATATATATATATATCTCAAATCTACAAGGTGCGATGGGTAAATTGTCGCTATTTTTGCAAATAATAATAATAATAAAAGAACCATTCTATTTTCATTTATTTATGCCACTTGGCAATAAGTACTAAAAATGGTCTGAAATATATCATTAAAAAAACTGGTATGACCTAATGATTATGGCCAGTAGTGTAGGTGGTCATGACCCTCCACATTATCACTCTTAATAGCCATACTCTTATTATCCTACTCAATCAACGCACTTCCAGTCATCTGCTCAAATCAATCAAGTATTCCATGCGTTGCTTTCTCATCTATCTACTATCCATACCTAGAGCATCAGTTTCTCCTTGCCGTCCTTCCTCATTACCTGACCTAGAAAATTTAGCCGTTTTCCTGATGTTATATTTAAGTTTCCTTCTAATGTCTATCAATTCTAATTGTTGTTACTCACGTGTTCTGTTCATTGTATCCTCAGCATCTTTCTGTGAAACTAGATTTACTTTTGCTGCAAGTCTTTCCTTCATCTTTGATGAAATTGTCCAACATTCGCTGCCATATTGAAGGAGAGATATCAAATAACAATCCAGTTCTGTCTTCCTCGTTTTCATCCACACTTTTCATCCACACTTTACTGGATGTTAATCTACTCCCCTTCTGATATTAATCGTTGGCCATGTTCACACGCTTTCAGATCTTCGTATCGCACTTAAATTTTTCTAAATAAAGATATTTGAGGAATTTATGAAGTATTGTTTCGTTTTATGTATATATGAATTGCTTTATATGTGCTAAAGATAGTTGTTGGCATTTGTACAGATTAATAAACATGCAACATTACCCAACATGAAACAAAATCACCTTACGAGAGGATTAACTAATTTTCTATCTAAATTATACTTTATTTGAAAATGTAAATTACTCACTTGAGTTTCGTTCGTGGGCATGACGATAAACTTCATACGGCAGCAAGCTTCTGATTTGGAGATTGTGAGAAGCATAGAACCACCTTTTGATTGCAGTTGTTCTCAGGTCCACCCTGATCTGGGCAAATAACGTTTGTGAAGAAAAAATATTAAAATAATACATTTTTGAAGAAAACAATATTCTCAGCAAAACATTTTTGAATACAAAGCTAGAAGACATTTTCAGTTTTCTAAAATAAAAAAATAAAAACAAAATTTTTTTCATTAAAATCTGACTAAAGGAACCTTCTCACTATGACTGAACATTAAAAAAAATACTTTAAAACCCCACCTTTTTAGCATTAAATAACTCACAGATGTTGATATGCCGTTAAACAAAACTCAAACACTTGAGTTTCATCATCTCAAAATAAAATGGACACTTAAAATAAAACAAGGGAGGTAATTCAGTATATGAAAAATAATCTAGGGTAGGTAATTCAGTATTTGACATTTCAAAGGCAAGAAATTAAATGTTATTAATAAAACAGTAAAAATAAACCAAAACATTTATCTTGTACTGGATCGAATCCAGAATCTAACCTCTTCGGGCCAGTCACGAAGAAAATTTTTTCTGAGAGTTTCATCCGAAATCATCCAGCGGGTCTGAAGATATCTTGACAGACAAATAAAGAAACAGAAAAAAAAAACGCAACCGAATACAATACCCCCACTTTAATATTTTGAAGTGCAGTTATTGAGATAATTGTGTATGCTTCACCGTATGTAGGTTCATACATAAATTTCCATTTTAAGATCTATTTTACATCTAAGGAAAGATATTCAAACCTCTTCGCCAAATCATTGCCAATTAGATTATACCCATTTACAAAGGGCATGAACATAATTATGAAACAATGACGATATTTTCCCAGCTTATTATATTTTTCCTGGGATGAAATTGAATGCTTCATAATTTATCATCTTAAAAACGTTGCCTTGCAGGCAATTTCAAAATATGGATTTTGAAAATTATGAAAGATACCATGGTAATCAGATTTTTTATTAAGAAATTGATAATATTTTTTTCCGTTTCCTCGAAAACTCATATATTGATTTCTAAAAGCCTAAAGAAAATGGAGAGAGTGCGGTTACGTAGTGGATAGAGGCATGGAATGAAAAATTGGGGAGCAGTTTTCAAATTCCACTCGATTTTCCTCCATCCATTTTTTTTTTTAATCGTGTCGCTCCAAACAAGACATTTTACCGCCAATGTTGTGCAGAGGGTTACATAGGAGAAATGTTATGAGAAGGAGTGAGAGGTTACAGGGGGTGTCAGGAAGAGGGTAAGAGAAGGATGAGAATACTGATGAGAGTGGGGTGGACGAGGAGAAATGTTATGAGGAGTGAGAGGTTGCAGGGGGTGTCAGAAATAGAGTAGGAGAGGGAAGGAATTACTGATGAGAGTGGGGTGGACGAGGAGAAATGTTATGAGGAGTGAGAGGTTGCAGGGGGTGTCAGGAAAAGAGTAGGAGAGGGAAGAAATTACTGATGAGAGTGGGGTGGACGAGGAGAAATATTATGAGGAGTGAGAGGTTGCAGGGGGTGTCAGGAAAAGAGTAGGAGAGGGAAGAAATTACTGATGAAAGTGGGGTGGACTAGGAGAAATATTATGAGGAGTGAGAGGTTGCAGGGGGTGTCAGGAAAAGAGTAGGCGAGGGAAGAGATTGCTGATGAGAGTGGGGTGGACGAGGAGGAATGTTATGAGGAGTGTGTGTGTTCGTTACCTATAGACTCCGAAACGCCTGAACCGATGTTTTTGAAAATTTACACAGTTATACTATAAGCGTCTGCGAGTGTTCTTAGCTAGGTTTTGTGTCGAGGTATCCCAGATAAATATCTAAAATCGATAATCGAAAAAATTGGGTTATAGAAGGAGTGTTCCGATTTTAATAAAATTCGATACACTCATAGACAAAGACATAACAAACGATATTCAGAAGTTTCAAGTTTGCAGTTCTTACAATAGTGCAGAAAATTTGATATCGATACCAGTAAATCAAAATTTGACTTACATCCATTCATTTTTCTTTCAATCTACGGTTTCGCTTTAACTGGAAATAACTATTGCTTTTTAGTTTTTCGTTGCACAGGATCGATTTACTGTAAGGTTGTATGAAAAACTGAGCACACCCCAAAATTGTTTAAATGTTGAATTTTTTCCGAATTGTCTTTGTCAATCAGAAAGTTTAGGGTTTAATCGATAATATTGCACTGAAAAAAGTTTTAAAAAAATGATAATCAGCCAATTTATAGGTGGTGGTAATATAGTACCGCCGAGTGGTTCCAAAATGGAGGATTGATTTACTATAACGGTGTATGAAAAACTGAGTCCACATGAAAATTGTTTAAATATTGAAATTTTTCAAAAATTTTTTTTGTCAATCAGAGAGTTAAGGGTGTAATCGATAAGATTGCACAAGTAAAAAAAAACAAAGTAAAGAAAAGGAAAACAACAAATTTATAGGTGGTTGTAGTCTCCTTCAGGTCCGCCGAATATTCTCATTCTACTCCTCATGTCTCGTCTAGTTCTTATTTTACTTAGAACTGTTCAGTTATTCCTTACCCGTTTCCACTCAGTGCATGTACACACTACCCGACCCAAGGATTGGACAAACCAACGTTTTAACCCAGTACTGCAGTTGTAATCTGAAAGCTTTTAAATCTAAACTTTACTATATTTTAGGCTGCTGCTGTCGGCTGTTTATATTACGACCACTGCTGCTATCCAGCATTTCGTTAGTGCTGCTGCTGCTGCTGAAGTGGAGGATTTGCTGTCATTTCTTTCTTTCTTTATTAGCGGCTCCCTTATTATTGTATTTCCATACTAGGCCCACTGAGGAGCTCCTCATAGCTTACCCTATGCGCTGTTTTTTGAGACGTCTAACTCAAATCTCAATAGAAACGAAGAAAAGAGTGCTAGACGGCTACGTGATGTCAGTTCTTCAATACCGCTGTGAATGCTGGACAATATCATCGAAAATGAGGACAAAACTGGAAGCGGCCGAAATGTGGTTCTACAGAAGGATGCTACGGATATCGTGGACTGAGCATACAAGCAACGACGAGCTGTTAGAAAGAATGGCAACAAAAAGGAAATTGATGCCGAACATCAGGAAGAGAACTGAAGTTCCTGGGACATGCAATGAGGAAGGAGAGCCTGGAGAACCTGATACTGACTGGACAGATAGAAGGAAGGAGAGACAGAAGAAGGTAACGGATAACATATTTGCAGGGTCAGATTAGGTGGATGACGGAACGGGGGTTGCCAGGGGCAACAGGGGCAAACATACAAAGAGCCACAAGGGATAGGGAGACGTGGAGAGCCATGATCGCCTACGTCCTGAAGGGACAGGGCACATAGAAGAAGAAGAAGAACTCTCCAGTTTCCTTCAATGCCCAGTGTTTTCTTATCTTTCTACAGGGGCTTTTGACCACTTTTTTCTCTTCATAAATAATCCAACTTGGCTTATTTTTTCGACCCAACTTTTCCGGACAGGATATAAATGTTCTAACCACGTGACAACACATTTAATTATGTTCTAGAAGTGGGGGGTAAATTAACAACTGCGGATCTTAATTCTTTCCAATAGACTGCTAGCGTAAGGTAAGCACACTATGACAGATTTCTAGCTATTTCTAGATATTTAAATTTGACGCAAACCCAAGATTAACATTTTTGTGAAAGCCCATTTTAATTGACTGTGAACTCCTAAAAAGAATTCAGTTCATATTTTCAAAATATTTTAAAAAAAAATCTATTTCAGCAAATAAATTAATTCTTCTTCTTCTTCTTCTTCTTCTTCTTCTTCTTCTTCTTCTTTTTTCGTTTAAATGTATTTTTTGTTTCCATTTTCTCTAAAACCGTTGGCCATGGTATCCCACCATCCTTCTCTAGAATTGTTGTTTACTGACACATTGGGGGATCGATATTAGATAACAGTCAAGTATTTTTTTTTCTGTTTCTAACGAGATTTTAGTCTTTTAAAATAATTTGCTTAACATTTGAAATGCATTTTTTTTTTATTTCAATGATTCTTCGGATTTCGGTGTCATATTTTCTTTACGCTTTTAAAACAATTCCCAAATATTTTAATATTTCTACTTGTTTGATTTTAGCATCTCCAATTTGTAACTCTCAAATCGGGCTCTTCTTTTCTACTAACAACCATACGTGTTTTACAATTGAGGTCTAGTCTTTTCTTCTCATTTTCTTTTATTATATAATATTTTTCTTCTAAGTGCCGTGACTTTTCAGGACGTAGGCGATCATGGCTCTCCACATCTCCTTATCCCTTGTAACTCTTAATATTCTTTTTCCTGAAATCCCAATTAATCCCCGTTCTACCAACTGTCTGCTCAAGTCCATCAAGTATATCACGCGTTGCTTTCTTTTTCTTTCTTTCCCTCTATCCGTCCCGTGAGCATCAGGTTCTCGAAGCCCTCCTTCCTCAATACATGTTCTCAAATTTTCAGCATTTTTTTCCTGAAATTAATATTTTTCTATGATATCCTCAGCATCCTTATGTAGAGCCACATTTCGGTTCCTTCAAGTCTCTATTTAATCTCATGGTTCCCAACTCCGGGGTAAATTACCCCAGTGGGGTAATGAGCCCATATTTTGGGGTTAATAGATGTTTGGTTTGGAAAGAGGCAATCAGCTTATAATTTCACACTTTGCTAAGTAATTATCGAGACAGCATTTCAAGGAAGAATCCCCCCTACCCAAATCTCTCTTAAAGTATTTTTCTTTCAAGCCTTGTGGAAAAAAATCAAAATTTCTCAAGTTTTTAGACACCAGATCATAGGACTGTTTTTGTTTTGAAGCTTTTGTTTGAGACCAAGTCTGGTCTAGACACATTTTGGATCTCTTGTCTGCAGAATATAACAACACTAGCCTCTAGAGCAGTAGAAATATAGGATTTTCAACCACTTATCTATGTAAACAAGCTTTTTCTACTGTCCTTGGAATGAAGACCAAGAAACGTAGCAGACTCAACGTGGCAAACGACGCCCGAATCGCCCTTTCAGTCACAAAGCCAAGAATAAATAAACTGGCACAGGTAATACAAGCTCAACACTTACATTATTAATCACGGAAAGGTTACGGCTACTATACCGCTGATTATTATAGATTGGTACTATTGTATTGAATAATAATTTCATTAATTTTGTCTGCTTTTGATGTATGAATATATAATATATAATTCCTATATTACGGGTATTTGTTCATTGGGGTAATGGATAATAGTGAAATTGTATTTTGGGGTAATCACAGCAAAAAGGTTGGGAACCATTGACTTAAACTTTGATGAGAGTGTCTACTATTTGCTGCTATATTGAGAAACAGAAATCACCTAACAATCCAGTAATCTCTTCTTTGTTTCCAGCCAAATTGTCCTTTCTCTTAATACTCTACTCAGCTTCTGGAATGGACCCTTGGCCTTTTCCAATACAGCTTCGGATTACCGTACCGCACTTTCCGTTTTCTGTTAGAACTCTTCTAATGTATTTAAATTTCTGCATCTGTTTGATTAAAATCACACTTCTTCTTTTTCTTCTTCAACTTCTTCTTCTTCTTCTTCTTCTTCTTCTTCTTCTTCTTCTATGTGCCGTGTCTCGTCGGGACATAGGCGATCATGGCCTTCCACAACTCCCTATACTTTGACAATCTTAATAGCCTTTCTCTTATTACCCTTGCCAAACCCTTTACTGCCATTCAATTGCTCAAGTCAATCAAGTATATCATGTGTTGCTTTCCCCAGTCTCTTTTTTCTCTGTCCTGTGAGTTACAGATTCTTCAAGCCCTCTTTCCTCATTACACGTCCAAGAGACTTCAACTGTTTTTCATAATGTTAAGTATATGATTCCTTTTTGTTTGCTTCCTTTCCAAAACTTTGTCGTTGCTTGAAAATTCCGTCCATGTATCTTAAGCATCCTTCTGTAGAACAAAATTTCGGTTGCACCAAGTCTTTCCTTCATCTTTGATGAGATTGTTCAACATTCAGGCCCATATTGAAAAACAGAGATCACATAACAATCCAGTAATATTTTCTCTGATTGCAACAAAATTTTCCTATCTCCCAATACGCTGCTCAACATTTGAAATGCGTCCTTGGCTATGTCAATACTTTTTCGAATCTCAGGTTCGTAATTTCCATCCTCAGTGAAAACATTTCCCCGACATTTAAATTACTTTACCTGCTTGGTTTTTGTATCCCGACCTCTAATTGGCTGGTCGTGGGTATGTCGGTAAGACATCTTCAGTTTTCTAAAATAAAAATTCTCATCAAAATTTGACCAATTCAACTTTCTCACTATAACTGATCATTAAAAAGAATAACGTATGACCCCCACCATTTTGGCATTAAATAACCCACGGAGGTGTTGATATGCCGTTAAAGAAAAAGCTCAAACTCAAACTCATTCTTCTTCTTCTTCTTCTTCTTCTTCTTCTTTATCTTCTACTTCTTTTTCTCTGTCTTCTTCTTCTTCTTCTTCTTCTTCTTTTTCTCTGTCTTCTTCTTCTTCTTCTTCTTCTTCTTCTTCTTCTTCTTCGTCTTCTTCTTCTTCTTCTTCTTTTTTCTCCTTCTCTTTCTTCTTCTTAACCTTTTTTTCTTCTTAATTTTCTCTTCATTTTGTCTCCGTCTTCCTATTCTTCTTCTTTATATTCTCTTTCTTCTTCTTCTTCTTCTTCTTCTTCTTCTTCTTCTTCTCCTCCTCCTCCTCCTTTATCTTCTCCTTCTTTTTCTCTGTCTTTATATCCTTTATCTTCTCCTTCTTTTTCTCTGTCTTCTTCTTTTTCTTCTTCTTCTTTTTCTCCTTCTCTTTCTTCTTCTTAACCTTTTTTTCTTCTTAATTTTCTCTTCATTTTGTCTCCGTCTTCCTATTCTTCTTCTTTATATTCTCTTTCTTCTTCTTCTTCTTCTTCTTCTTCTTCTTCTTCTTCTTCTTCTTCTTCTTCTCCTCCTCCTTTATCTTCTCCTTCTTTTTCTCTGTCTTCTTCTTCTTCTTCTTTTTTCTCCTTCTCTTTCTTCTTCTTAACCTTTTTTTCTTCTTAATTTTCTCTTCATTTTGTCTCCGTCTTCCTATTCTTCTTCTTTATATTCTCTTTCTTCTTCTTCTTCTTCTTCTTCTTCTTCTTCTTCTTCTTCTTCTTCTTCTACTACTACTACTACTACTACTACTCCTTCTCTATCTTTTTCTTTTTCTTCTTCTTTTCTTCTTCTCTTTCTTCTTCTTCTTCCTTTTCTACTTCTTCTTTTTCTTCTCCTTCTTCTTCTCTTTCTTCTTCTTCTCTTTCTTCTTCTTTCTTTCTGCCTTTCTGCTTTCTTCACCTACCTTCTGTAGGAAGTCTTGTAGTTTCCTTTCCTTGTCTTCTTTCCGCACATTATCATCTGCGTATCCTACATTATAAAGATTGTGGCCTCCAAAGACAAATATTGGCAGGACTTCTAGTTCCCTCGGCATTGATTAAATAGATCCGATGAGAAGACACATTTTCGGCCCATAGTTTCCTCAGCATCCTTCTGTTGCTTCAAGTCTCTTCTTCATCTTTGATGAGATTGTCCAGCATTTACTGTCATAGTGAAGGACAAACATCACATAATTTAGCCATGCTTAGGACTTTGAAAAAAAAAAAAAGAGAATCATTTGGATTGTTTGATTTTGTCAGTAATAAAGTTTTTTGTAAAGTCCTCAAGAAACGGAATAAAAAAAATGATTTTACAAAACTGGAAGCGGGAATGTCATTTCTTGTATAATTACGTGAGTAGACACCATACGATTTCACTAAGCAAGAAAGTTCGGCGAACCTGAAGCAGATAACCACCACCTTTAATTTCTTTGTTTTTCTTTTTTTTACTTTTTCTTTTCAGCGCTGTTCTATCGATTGTTACTTAAACTTACCGATTATCAAAAAAAATTTGAAAAATTACAATATTTAAACAAATTTGGGAGTGGGGTCAGTTTCTTATACAACGTTAAAGAAAATCGATCGTCCATTTTTAAACCACTCGCGTTGGGGTCGATTTGTTTATGTTAATTTCGTTATTTTTCTTTTTCTTTTTTTTTACTTTTTCAGCGCAGTCCGATATATTGTTACTTAAACTTTCCAATTATCAAAAAAAAAAACTTTGAAAAATTACAATATTTAAACAAATTTTTGAGGGTGGGGCAGTTTCTCATACAACGTTAAAATAAATCGATCCTGCATTTTCAATCCACTATAAGGTCCTCCCTTAAAATTGTTTAAATATTGAAAGTTTTTGCATTTTTTTTTGTCATTCGTAAAGTTTAAGGTTTAAAAGATAATATTGCACTGAAAAAAAGTTCAAAAAAATTTATAATGAACAAATTTGGAGGTGGCGGTAATGTCGGACCGGTGACTGGTTTCAAAATGGAGTCTCGATTTACTATAACGTCATATGAGAAACTGATCCTCCACCTCAGAAAATGTGCAAATATTGAAATTTTTCAAATTTTTTTTGTCAATCCTAAAGCTAAGGGGGTATTTGATAGGACTGCGCTGAAAAGTAAAAAAAAAAAAATAAAAATAACGAAATTAAACGTGGTGGTAGTCTGCTTCGTGTTCGCCGAAAATTCATTATTGATTATAGACTGTTGTTTATCCCCAACCAATTTTTTGTTCCACAACAATGTTCGACCTTTACGAAGCAAAAGAAAGAAGAAACTGTTAGCGTAGAACTTACGGTTTTATTTAACCAATGCAAATATAAACTGAGATCTCGACGTCAGTCTAGTCAGTCAGTTAAGTGCTATACGTGAAACACGCTTGGGTGATCATGTCTTGAAAGAGACATGACTGACTAGACAGAAAGTTATCCCGCAGTAGGTTGCACTTAATACGCCAGATGCCAGTGATAATATTGACTAGCAATGATGTCATAAAAGGGGACGAGAATTATGAATAGAAATAATATCGGTGGATTTATCAACACAGCCTTAAAAGTTAAACAGCAACATTAATGAAATGAAAAAAAAACAAATAATTCTGTAAGAGCCATATTGAAGTGTATATTGACCAAGAATTGTCTGATCAGTTCAGTTATGTGCCATACGTGATACACACTTTGGGCGATCATGTCCCGAAAGAGACATGCCTGACTGGACAGAAGATTATCTCGCAATTATTTGCCATTGCTTTCTGCGGTAGACTGGTTGCCGCCCAAGACTATAGAACCTAATCTGTTTTGTTATTTAACCCAAAACTGGAGGGAAGAGACGGGTTAATACCTTTTTTTCAAGGGTATTTGTGCTTAAGTGAATGCAAGGAATGTTGGAGCTTTTTGGGGTACGGTTGTATACTGGTGAGACAGCTATGAGCTAACTCATTTTATAGTTCACCAATAGAATGATTAACCAATCTGAAGGCTCAAAATATTCAATGCGACGTGTATAAAAGGTGATCATATTTTCCCGAGTATTGGCGATATAATTCTGATGGGAGATAGAAAAAAAAATGAAATGTAGCCATAGCAAAACACACCTTCCTCCCTCAGGCTTTCCGTAGACTTGTTAGATAGTGTGACCACAAAAGAAATAAATTATAATAACAATATTTTGAAATTGGCGTAGAAAAAATGCAATAATTGAAAACAAGAATAATACCATTGATATGAGTGCACTTGGAATGTTAAAAAATGGAACAAAGAAAGACATTGAAAGGATCCCTGAAAACCTCCACTTAAGGGAAATATAAAATATTGTCTTTGTAAGTACAGCCTAGACACTAAGAAGAACTTTGATTATTTAACGCTAGGGATGTTAGGGGAGATTGAAAAAAAAAACAAATAAAAGGTAACCATAACAACACACCACGACCTGCTTTAGGTAGACTTGGTAGGTCGTGTGACCAGAGCAGAAATCAAATTATGATGAAAATGACTTAATAATATTAATATTTTACGTAACCACAATATTCGGTCGTTAAAGACACCAGAAACCTACAGAAGACTGGAAAGTGATATGTGACAAAGAACATGAAAGAAAATAGATAACGTTATTCAATAATAAAGGAAGCCAAAAAATTCAAAAGATAATTTCATGAAGATCTACAAGTAAATTATTTTACACCTTCTGCAAATACAAATAACCTAAACGAGAAAGAAAAAGGCAAAATGCAATGTACCAAATGCAGAAATGATGGCATGATAAGCCTCTTGTCAATACCAAACAAAATGATGTAGACAAAACCTCTATCGATCAGTGGCTACGTAGTGTACAGATAAAAGCTGAAATCGAAGGATCTATTATTGCAGCACAGAACAAATATTTACTAACTAGAAATTACCAAGCACCAATACTGAATACTAGCGTTAGTGCAAAATGCAGGTTCTGTAATAAATATCCAGCAACAACCCTATTGTATCAGGTTGCAAGTTATTGGCACAAATATTAATATGAGCCTTGGCATCATAGAGTCGGACAATATCTAGAGCGGAAAATCTGCAACTTTTACGGCAAGAAACTCGTATGAAAATCACGCAAACCCGCTTACATAATTAAGACCGGTAACTATTTTATGGGACGTTCCAATACAGACAGGCTGAATAATAACATCTAATCGCCCAGACATCGTGATCAACGACCACAAGGACAGAACGTTAGTTCTTATTGATATAGCAGTTCCTTTAGATGTAAAGGGAAACCTAAGAGATTGGTTTGAACATCACGCAGATCCGGTTACAGAGAGAGGACATGTAACAATATTATGGGACTACACACATAGACAGAACAATCGAAGGTAATCGCCCTGACATCGTGATCAATGAAAAACAACAAATTTAAAGGTGGTGGTAATCTCCTTCAGGTCTGCCATAATAATAATCATTATTATAATCTAAGAATAACTCTCTAAAATAACTATGTATATGTAACGCTAGTGATGTTATAGGAATTAGAAAAACAAATGAAATGTAGCTATAACAATACACACCTTCATGCCTTAGGCTTTCCGCAGACTTGGTAGACAGTGTTACCACAACAGAAATAAATTATCATAACAATATTTTGAAATGGGGTCGGTTATATTTAAACTTCTGTTCAACATTGTCTAACACATAATACGCCAGATGCCAGTGATACTATTGACTAGCAATGATGTCATAAGAAGGGACCAGAATCATGAATAAAAATAATAACGATGGATTTATCAACAGAGCCTTAAAAGATAAACAGCAACATTAATAAAATGAAGGAAAACAAATAATTCCGTAAGAGCCATATTGAAGTGTATATTGACCAAGAATTGTCTGATCAGTTCAGTTATGTGCCATACGTGATACGCGCTTTGGGCGATCATGTCTCGAAAAAGACATGACCGACCGGGCAGAAAATTATCCGGCAGTATGTTGCCATTGTTTTCTGCGGTAGACTGGTTGCCAGCCAAGGCTGTAGAACACAATCTGTCCTGTTATTTAACTCATAACTGGAAGGAAGAGACGGATTAATACCTTTCCCAAGGGTATTTGCGCGTAAGTGAATGCAATGAATTCAACAGGAATTCGAACTCGGCTCCCCGCTTTCTCGTTCCGAGCCGATATCCACTGCACCACAACGCACATCCTAGCGTCAGTCTGGTACTGCAATTAAATGCAAAATGTCTAGGTACCATAGCAATAAGAACATCCGAACAATTAACCTAAAAGTTGTTTTTTTTCTACAAAACGCACAGAACGGCAACCTTGCATCCATGGGAATCTGACTAAAACCGGGGGTCTAGGACAACAACTATAATATTGCAGATTAATCATGATTTCTTTTATGTAGGATCTGTTAACATAGATCAGGAGCACCGGACCACATGTGATAACAATTTTCTAAGCGTGGATGAATAATATACTTACAGATATATAGAATAGATTCTGGAATAAAAGTTTCTCTGGCACGACACAGTGAACCAACTAACCAAGAAATGTATTCAATATAGTTATTTCACTTAATGTAAGCAGATAATGTTTGTCCTAAAAAGACCAACGAGTCACTTTTCTGTTGATGGAAACCTGAGAGGAGTCCTGCAGAAAATTGATGAAAATTAGTTTAGATAAAATTAAAAGTTTTTTCCATGTAATAACAAACAGTAGGTCGTTTTGGACATATACTGCCAAAATGACTGAGCTCACTTACAATCGAGACAGGGGTAAATGGTTTCGTCTTCAGCTTAGATACAAAGTTGAGAGCTAATGTCAGCGGCAAGGTCATCAATGAAAATTTTAAAAAAGAGACTAATGGTAGAGCCAGGTGAACACCTGCATTAACACGAAGGATCTAGACTACTGGCCATTCAGGATGACTTTCATTTCACGATTTGATACAAAAGACAGAATCAGTTCAAGAATTTGTCCAAAGACACCATAAAATAGAGAATATTTATATGCCAAACCTTGTTGATATCGTTAGAAATGTTCAAAGTTACAGTCCAGGCTTGAAGATAATTTATCCTAGATTTGAACAGGTCAATATTGCAACGATCGGGGAAGCATAAGATTGCAGTGATTCGAAAATGTGTAGAAAGTTCTTTAATTGCTAGTTCATCCACAGCAAATCTGCGTCCAGTTTTGTAGCGATTGAGGAAACATCCTCGTAGGAGGGAGTTTCATAAAGCAGCGATTAGTGGGAAAAACTGTTAGAATGGAAAGACACACATACAGACACACACACATACTCACAGATATATATATATATATATATATATATATATATATGTGTGTGTGTGTGTGTGTGTGTGTGCGCTTGTATGTACATGCTTGTGTGTTTGTGTGTATTTGCGTGTATGCTTGTGTGGGTGAATTTGTGTGTGTCTTGTGTGTGTGAGCTTGTGGGTGTGTGCACGTTTATGTCAGCTTAGGTGCATGTGTGCTTGTATGCGTGAGTGTGGGTGTGCTTTTGTGTGTGTATGCGTGTTCATGAGTTTGTGTTTCAACATTTGATTGTGACCTTGTGTGTCCTTGTGTTTGAACGTTTGTATGTGCCTATGTGTGTTTTTATTGTGGGTGCATGTACATGTGCTTGTGTATATGTGTGTGGTTGTGTGTATGCGTGCGTTTGTTCTTGTATCTGTTTTGTTTGTGTTTTGTATGTGCGTTTTGTGTTTATCTGTGTATATATAAGTGTGTGTGTTTTCTTTGTGTGTGTGCTTGTGTGTATGTGATTGTGCTTGTGTGTGTTTTGTGTGTGTGCTTGTGTGTATGTGAGTGCATGTGTGTTTGTTTTGTGTGTGTTTGCTTGTGTGTATGTGAATGTGCTTGTGTGTGTTTTGTGTGTGTGCTTGTGTGTATGCGAGTGCTTGTGTGTTTTGTGTGTGTTTGCTTGTGTGTATGTGAATGTGCTTGTGTGTGTGTTGTGTGTGTGTGCTTGTGTGTATGCGAGTGCTTGTGTTTTGTGTGTGTTTGCTTGTGTGTATGTGAATGTGCTTGTGTGTGTGTTGTGTGTGTGTGCTTGTGTGTATGCGAGTGCTTGTGTTTTGTGTGTGTTTGCTTGTGTGTATGTGAGTGTGCTTGTGTGTGTTTTGTGTGTGTGCTTGTGTGTATGCGAGTGCTTGTGTGTTTTGTGTGTGTTTGCTTGTGTGTATGTGAATGTGCTTGTGTGTGCTTTGTGTGTGTGCTTGTGTGTGTACTTGTGTGTTTTGTGTGTATGGATTTTGTGTGTCTGTGCGTGTTTGTGTACTTTTGTGTGTGTTGGAAGTTTTGCGTGTGATTATCTTCCTTAGGCGACGTGTGTTTTGTTATCTGATGGACTCTTTATGTAAAGATCTAATTTTGCAACTAGTCTTTACAAACACAAGTTACAATGTAAGTATTTCAGAATGATTCAATTTAAAAATGTTCATAAATATACATCAGACCAACTTAAAGTCAAGGTAAACCATATACGATGTTAAGTGATAAAATTTAATACGAAACAAAAGAAAAGGTCAAAATATTATTGCTGTCAATTTGTTTAATATAATATAATTATGATTTATCTTAGTTCAGTTTGTGAAACGTTTTAAATACAGTAGGGTTTAAATGAAAGATGCATATTTTTTTGGAAATGGATTGCTGTGTATCGCACCACAAATTATGAGTAACCAGTCGAAGTTCATATTAATGCTTTGTTCAAGTACTTTCGGCCGTCTCAGTCATTTTCAAGAACCTAATTTGGTGTCTGTGTGCTAGGCAGAATTCCTTTGTCGACGTTCTGGTCATCTTTGCAAAAATGTGAGTTTGGAATTTTATAATAAGTGTGCCGGTGCAAATATACAATCTTGATAAACATGAAAGAAAATGTACGTCTTGCGGAGAAAATTCTTTGAAAATTAATAAAAAAGGTAATCGTCGTGCAGGCTGAAAAATCTTACTTGCTCGCATTGTGCAGATATAATAAACTGTTGGCGAAAGTCCAAGAGAAGAGACACTAAGTTGGAAGGAAACAAAAATAGATAGATAGATAGATAGATAGATAGATAGATAGATAGATAGATAGATAGATAGAACAGACTGTGATAGATAGATAGATAGATAGATAGATAGATAGATAGATAGATAGATAGATAGATATGAACAGACTGTGATAGATAGATAGATAGATAGATAGATAGATAGATAGATAGATAGATAGATAGATAGATAGATATTATTGACTGAACTGAGATAGATAGATAGATAGATAGATAGATAGATAGATAATGAACAGACTGTGATAGATAGATAGATAGATAGATAGATAGATAGATAGATAGATATGAACAGACTGTGATAGATAGATAGATAGATAGATAGATAGATAGATAGATAGATATGAACAGACTCTGATAGATAGATAGATAGATAGATAGATAGATAGATAGATAGATATTATTGACTGAACTGAGATAGATAGATAGATAGATAGATAGATAGATAGATAGATAGATAATGAACAGACTGTGATAGATAGATAGATAGATAGATAGATAGATAGATAGATAGATAGATAGATATGAACAGACTGTGATAGATAGATAGATAGATAGATAGATAGATAGATAGATAGATAATGAACAGACTCTGATAGATAGATAGATAGATAGATAGATAGATAGATAGATAGATAGATAGATAGATAGATATTATTGACTGAACTGAGATAGATAGATAGATAGATATATAGATAGATAGATAGATAGATAGATAGATAATGAACAGACTGTGATAGATAGATAGATAGATAGATAGATAGATAGATAGATAGATAGATAGATATGAACAGACTGTGATAGATAGATAGATAGATAGATAGATAGATAGATAGATAGATAAGATAATGAACAGACTGTGATAGATAGATAGATAGATAGATAGATAGATAGATAGATAGATAGATAGATAGATAGATATTATTGACTGAACTGAGATAGATAGATAGATAGATAGATAGATAGATAGATAATGAACAGACTGTGATAGATAGATAGATAGATAGATAGATAGATAGATAGATAGATAGATAGATAGATAGATAGATAGATAGATATGACCTGACTATGATGGAGATAGATAGATAGATAGATAGATAGATAGATAGATAGATATGAACAGACTGTGATAGATAGATAGATAGAGAGAGAGAGAGAGAGAGAGAGAGAGAGAGAGATAGAGAGAGAGAGATAGATTCTCACTGAAGCACGTATGAATAGACAGGCTGATATGGAGTCTACAATTTGATAAACAGGAACTGACTGGAATATAGAAAGATATCAATAGACGAAGATATAAAGAGTTTAAAAAGGATATATTTTTGATAATATATATATATATATATATATATATATATAGATAGATAGATAGATAGATAGATAGATAGATAGATAGATGCATCTGTGTGTGTGTGTGTGAGTGTTAACTAGGAGTTATATAAAACATTTCTAACTTCTAAAAAAGAAGTGAAAAAGTTTCTAAGCTATTGTGAATTTTGTCAATAAACTGAGCAAACTTCATACTGTCTAGTTTTCATTGAATTGAAAGATTCAGTACAGTCCAAGCTGTTTCGTAATAAAAACTTCGACTGCCATTGACCAGATGGTGCAAAGCTATCAACTGGTAAAAGACGCGTAAATTTACGAGAAAACGGCATCTTCAATGGCTGGTGGACATTATCCCGAATCAATAATTCGAACCTAGAATTTTGAATCTATTCATGCATGCTTTATATATATATATATATATATATATATATAGTGTTGAGCTATGAAAATGTTTATCCGGAAGATTGTTGCTTTTCAATATTTTTTACCGATAAAAATGTGATATAGAAACCAGGTTTTTATCTTAAAATGCTCGATCTCGATAGAGCGTCGATAGTTTTAGTGCAAAAAATTTGTCACTTTAACTGAGCAGATTCATGGCGACTTCGATGTTTTATGATGATATCACTCATCGGGGCAGGGTTTTTGGTTGTACCGTTCCTTTTTTTCTCTTATTTGTTAGAAGCTCGGAGTCATTTGATATTTTGTGGGTTTAGGAATTCGTAGCAAGATTCTCACCTGTGATAAGTGTATATATCATAACAGTATCTTCACGAAGCTTCGAGGTCAGCATGAACTTACTCAGTTAAAATGACAAATTTTGGGCACATATATATATATATATATATATATATATATATATATATATAAGCATGCGGTGTAGACATAGAAGAATCCAAAGGAGTGTCCTGTACATAAAGTGGTAGGATAACTCTCTAAGAGATCTTTAAATATATATGTATATAAATAGATATAAAGCAAATATAAGAAAAAATAAAGCAGACATGTTATTTCATAGTAAATCGGAAGTATAGGCCTATTTCACGCGAACCATCCGAATGTTCGTCTGTATAATAAAGACGGAAGCTGATAATGTTTTGCCCTATATAAGACTAAACTTCAGATTTACCATGAAATAAAATGCCTGCCTTAATTTTTTCTTATATATATATATATATATATATATTGTAATTTTGTATTAAAATAATTTATGAAAGCATTATATCATTGCGCAAAAATGTTCAGGTTTCAGAAAAATATTCTTTTTCCTCAGGCGATATTTTAAAAATAAATAGTAGAAAATGAATTATTTTAGAAAATATAAGATGAATTCACCGAGAGAAAGTCAGGAGAGGTGGTTGAAGGAAGTTAAACAATTTGGATGTGAGTTGTCAGTATTAGTCAATCTAAAGTGAGAATTTGGTTAAATTATGGAGTTGAACATTTGGGTCGCGTGGAGAACATAGTTGCTTAACGTCAAAACATGACAATTTTTTGTTTTGTCTGGTAAAGATGCTAAGAACATACATTATTCAAATGAGTAGACAATAATTTTTAACAGCAGGTTGGATTTTATGTTTTTTAAAATTTAGTTTTATACTTCTTTATGTGATAAAGGGGTTTAATTGTTTAGGTAAAAATTAAAATTAATTAATTATGGTATACTAAAATAAGCAGCCCAAAATGCCAAGGTGGAGGGTGTTAAAATCAAGCAGGTACGAAAATTTAAATATCTGGAAAGTGTTCTAACTGAAGACGGAAAGTGCGACACAGAGATCCAAAGGCGAATTGGCATGGCGAAGGACGCATTCCAGAAGCTGAGTAAAGTATTAAGACACAAGAAAACTTTCACTAGAAACAACGAAGAGAGTACTAGATTGGTATGTGATGTCAGTTCTTCAATATGGTAGCGAATGTTGGACAATATAAACAAAGATGAAGGGAAAACTTGAAGTAGCTGAAATGTGGTTCTACCGAAGGATGCTACGGATATCGTAGACCGATCATGTGAGCAATTACGAGGTTTTGAAAATGATGGAAACGAAAGGGAAATTAATATTGAGCATCAGGAATAGACAACTAAAGTTCCTGGGAGGTCCAATGAGGAAGGCGGTCTTGGAGAACCTGAGACTAACAGGTCAGATAGAGGGAAAAAGAGACAGAGGAAAGCAGCGGATAACATATTTAAAAGGCCTGAGCAGGTGGATGACAGAACGGGGGCTGAGAGACGTTACAGGAGAAAGCATGCTAAGAGCCACCAGTGATAGGGAGACGGGGAAGGCCATGATCGCCTACGTCCTGAAAGGACAAGGTACATAAAAATAGACGGTATATTAGAATTATGAAAACCTAATAAATATTTTGTGAGGCAATAATTTTAATAAAATAAAATAAAATATATTACAGCATGTTATAAATGAACATTATAGTTAACTAAATTTTAAAGAGCAGTTATATTTTCCGCCCGCCTCAAATGTCCAACTCTATAGATCAACCTAATTCTTGTTACCTGTCTTGTTACCGGATGGCGTAGCAACGCATTTCATGTTTTCTTAATGACGTTTTTCTACCTGCAGTTCTTTATTTAAATTTCTTGATGCTTTTCCAATATATTCGTTCTAACAATCGCTTCGTGTGATAGCATATGCTCATATTCCATCTCTGGGCAAATCAATAATTCCAAAACAAAACAAAAACACTATAAAAATATGAAAATACATTTTTATAGTAAAACACAATCAACAATACATTTTTATATAACAAGTGCCAATAATGCATATTTACAGTAAAATTACCAGCAATACTCTTTATAGCAAAATGATAAAAATACATTTTATCATTGGTTAAAGCCATGAAACAGGGTGCAAAGGAGAATCAGTAATGTGATAGGCACCGACTTGGCGGCTCGACTCCAGCCACTTCCCCACCGACGGGATATGCTTTCCTCTGTCCGTTCTATAAATATTTTCATAACTTCTGATCCAACGAACTTAAGTCACTGATGCTTCTGCAACAAGTGTTTACTCGTGCAACCAGACTGGCACCTGGGTCTCACCCATTTACAGTTAGATCAACCAAATGCAGATGACAATTCTACTTCTGCAGCTTCTTCTCTCGCACATCCCACCTGTGGAACTCCCTTCCTTATTCTTGCTTTCCTGACGGCTACAACCACCAGGAATTTAAATGCAATGTCAATCAGTCAGTTAGTTAAGTGCCATACGCGATACACGCTTGGGCGATCATGTCTCGAAACGGACATGACTGACTGGGCAGAAGATTATCCCGCAGTAGGTTGCCATTGCTTTCTGCGGTAGACTGCCGACCAAGGCTATAGAACCCAATCTGTCCTGCTATTTAACCCATAACTGGAAGGAAGCAGACGGATTAATACCTTTCCCAAGGGTATTTGCGCGTAAGTGAATACAATGGATTCAACTGGAATTCGAACTCGGCTCCCCGGCTTCTCGTTCCGAGCCGATATCCACTGGACCACAACGCACATACTCATCTCTTAATCACTTGAGTCTAGTTCTTTTTTCACCACCCTGTATATCCTTTCCTTTCTTTCCACCTTTGCAACTGTCATTACATCTATATTCCTTCCTTCTCTTGCTCCAGTTCGTCCCTCTCTTCACTGTCGTCTATCTAATCTTTACTCTTATGTAGCCCCCTGCACATCAGTAGTGTTACCGCCTTGCTCGGGGTGATATGATTAAAAAATAAATAAATAAATAAAATAAAATGAAATTGATTTTAGAATATTTAGCTTTCGGCGTTAAATGACCCGTAGAGGTGTTGATGACCCGTAGAAGTTGATATGCCGCTCCACAAGATCAACCAGACAACTTTGGTATAAATAACACAGACTTAGCCGAGCCGCTGAAATAATTTAGTCTACTAGTGCGCAGTATCAGTTCTTTTAGAAAAAATTGCTCAACTTTTACATTTTGTCCTTTAATAAAGCCAATAAATATTCACTGAATAATTTTACTCTTTAGTATTTCAAGATATTTTTGTGTAATTTTGGTTAATATATCTGTTAATATGAGATGTCAGTGTTATTTTTATGTTTTGTGTAATTTAGGCGACAATTTATCCATCGCTCCCTGCAGAGCCTTTATAGATATAGACATTGAGGACATAGGAATCAGTACTGCATGGTTTAAGCCAATGACGATTTTACTGAATAAATTTACTCTTTAGTATTTCAAAATATTTTTATGTAAGTTTCGTAAATATACCTGTTAAAATGAGATGTCATGGTTATTTTCATTTTTGTGCAATTTAGACGACAATTTATTCATCGCTCCCTGCAGAGCATTTATAGATATCGACATTGAGGACATAGGAATCAGTACTGTATGGTTTAAGACAAATGGTGATTTTATTGAACAAATTTACTCTTTAGTATTTCAAGATATTTTTGTGTTATTTTGGTAAATATATCAGTTAAAATGAGATGTCAGTATTATTTTTATTTTTGCAACATCTAGAAGACTATTGTACATCTTAACTGATATATATATATATATATAAAATCATGGAATATACATTGATGTTTAAATTTTGATTGAATACAACGTTCTGGTCACTTGTTTATCTTATCCCAAAATCGGCCAGAAAATATATGATGACCTGATACATATAAAAATAGTAGTCACAATTTGCTTACGTGACAGCACTATTTGCCTACGTCACAACACACAGCAGCTCTACTAAAATCAGCAACTCTACCTACCTAGCCTGATGATGACTTAGTAAAGTCGAAATGTTGTATTATATTTCTGTACTTTTCTTCCAAATCAACTTCCGACAATTTCTGACGTAATTTCCTTCTCATCTGAGAAGGACTATTCGCAATTTGGAAAAGTCGGCCAATAAACTGAATTGACACAAAATGTATATTCCTTAAAATAACAGAGATAGACAGATAAATAAAATAAATCATCCATTACACCCAATGGTGCGTATAGTAGCATTTATGCTGTTTCCGTAAAAAACTTTTTTTATGGGGTAGGGTTGTTAACCCTGTGCCCAGCCACCAAACAAAAAGAAAGGTGATTTTATAAGCGTAGCTTAAACGTCTCACACGGCCGAAAGTAAAGGACACCCAGTGAGAATCGAACTCACTACTAAATTGAAATGATTCAATCGAGACAAGCTTGCTAACCATTGCACCACGTTAGATAGATAGATAGATAGATAGATAGATAGATAGATAGATAGATTTAAAATAAGTGTTTTTCTATCCCTAGATAGAAAGCCTCATTGGACTATCGAGTCCCCTCTGTCTGAAATTTTAAGATGGCTGAAAAATTCAAAAGCATGGGCCTCATTTAACTTCAAAGTAAAATTTGTACAATTTTTGACGAAATTTCCTTCTTGACTAAGAAGGATTCTTCGTAATTTGTAAAAGTTGTGGATTAAAATTAATCGACACAAGGTGCATGTCGTTTTAATATATATATATATATCGCCTGATAAGGTTTTAGAAATAGCACCAAAACTGGACAGCACTTCTGTAGCGGAAAAAAATATTATAAATTCCAATAAGAAAAATATTACTGCAAATATTGGTTTACTGTATTTCCAGCACTGTTAAAATGTAAATGGTACGGATTGTGTAATGTATTTTCATTAGTTCTTATTACTAATAATATATATATATATAGTGAAACCTGCCGTATGCGATCACCTGTTGTTAACGACCGTTTTTCTCTGCACAGAAGATTTGCCAGTACACTGCGAGCTTCTAAATTAGGAGAAACTAAATGAGTAATCTATTTTATTTTGATTTGATCTAATCTAGGAACACTTCTTCATTGTTTTGTTATTGTAGTGTTGTATCAAAATGTATATTCCCTGAGTTTACCTCACGGTCAAACATCGGCTGTTTTATACAACATGTATTGCATTTGACATGTTCAAGGGGTTTATCGCAGTCTCTGTAGTGACTTGGATAAAATCAGGGATTGGGAAAATCACAATTATGTTCCTTTGTCAAATGTCTATCTCTTTCGTGCCTTTATTTTGTTGTGTATCTATCTACGCTATTTCTATCTGAGTCTATCTATCTCTATCTTTCTTTTTCTCTACCCACCCCCACACACGATCGCTGTCAGTTTTTGTATGTTTGGTTTTATTTTTTTTTGTTTTTTTCATGTATTATCGCAGATTCTGTTTTGCTATCACTCACTTTAAAAAAAAAGACTGAAACAGTATAGTTTTTAAGGCCACTTTATAAATACTTTTTCTGAATAAATATTTTTGTTTCTTGTTGACCATTGTAAATACGTTTTTTAAAATTTTATAATGAATTATACTGGATAAATTTCTTTAAAGTTAGGCCATTTTCTTATGTTCTCATTTATTTATTACCAAATTTACATGGTAAAATTCTAAAATGTACATTCTGATGAGTGGAATATGCGTTCCTGGCGTAAATAGGTCATGACGATGAGCCTTTAATGAGCAACCACCTGCCTTATGTGACCAGTTTTTATGGCAGTAGGGGTGGTCGCATACGACAGGTTCCACTCTGTATATAGTGTGTGTTGAAAGTGGCAGATAATTTTCTAAACATATGCTGTTAAATATAACAGACAATGAATGTTTATTATGTTTAATCTTGAAGTTTTAAACATTGAACTTGGGCTTTAAGTTCAGGTAAAAATAAAGACAAAAATTGTCCAACATTTGGATATTCTCGGCTCACATGGGCCATCTTCAGAGAGATTAAAGGGACGTTGACTTAAAGAAATCCACTATCAAAGATGATTTAATCTTCTGTTGACATAAAACATTGCTATGCAAGGATAACAATCACCGAATAGCAGACGCATTTCGTAAATTTGTAACGCGTGAGAGACCGAAATGTTAACAGAACCATATGTCCAAAATCAATGTAATGTGTTGTGACCAGATTGAAATGTGTTTTTCTTAAGTGTGGGTTGTTTTGATTTAATGAAGATGGCCTCCAAATCTGAAGGTTCTTTTTACTTTTTAAAACGCACACACACACACACACACACACACACACACACACACATGCTGTTAAATATAAGAGACAATGAATGTCTATTATGTTTGATCATGAGCCGTTTAAACGTAATATTTTGGCTTTAATTTCAGTTGAAAATAAAGATAAAAATTCTCCAACATTTGGATAATTTTTTATTAATTTGTTTCTAAGCTTTCGGATCACATGAGCCATCTTCAGAGAGGTCACCAAGACGGTAACACAATAACATCCACCATCACGGACGATTTTATTTTGTTTGACATAAAACTCCGCTAGGCAACGGCAACAGTTACCAAAAATAACAAACGCAGTTCGCAAATTTGCAATGCGGTTCTATGACGTCACAGCACGTGATTGCACGAAATGACAACAGAACCATTTATTCAAATGCAATGTAATATGTTATTGCCAGATTTAAATGTGATTTTATTAAGTGTGGGTTGTTTGGATTTAATGTACATGGCCTCCAATATCTGAAGGTTCTTCATACTATGTGTAAACAAGCTTAGAAACAAATTTTAAAAAATTATCCAAAAGTTGGTGAATTTTTGTCTTTATTTTCAACTGAAATTAAAGCCAAAATACGACCTTTACAACGGCTCATGATTAAACATAATAGACATTCATTGTTTCTTATATTTAACAGTATATGTTTAGAAAATCATTTGCTGTCTCGATACATTATATATATATATATATATATATATATATATATATATATATATTCTAGTTGAAATTGTTATATTTAACCGTACATACAATGCTAGCTGTTTTTTATTTTCCGCTTCCCGTTTGTACATTGAAATTTCTATCAATCCACTAACGAATAATTGGAGCCGTTTAGAATTAAAAGGTAATTTTCGCCGTAAACAACAAAAAAAACAGAAAATAATCTTTAAAGCTTATCGACTTTAGAAATGCCATATTTTTTTTATCTGTTTGAAATAACCCACACGAGTATTTTAAGGGAACCTAAAAGCACCTACTTTAACATAGATTGTGTTGTATAGGAAATTAAGAATTAAAAGCAACTTTCACTTCTTCACTTTTACAAAAAATCACAATGACGTGTGAAATCCTGGTTTTGCCAAATAGAAAGAAGATTAACCATGTGATTTCAGAAAAAGTCGAAACCAGATTTTACGAGTTGATATTAAATTGATTTTCTGACCAATGGAAGCGATTTGTAAGACTAAACAAAGATTTAGCGATCCAGTGCGAAAATCTAAATGATTATAAACGTTTCAGTCAGTGTCTGCCAGACAGTCAGATGGGAGCAGCGAGACGACATTCTAAAATGTTACGGGAGAAACTTCAAGTCGATCCGGGTGTAAGGTTGCGTCGCCAATTCGTTCTTGTTCTGCTTCTGTCTCGTGTGCTCATTCTTTTTACTTCTTCTTCTCCATTCAACGACATTCCTACCAAACAAACGCTCATACATACATAGTGACCCGGACATTTGTCCTGTTTCTCATTCTTTCTCGTGTGCTGATTCCTTTTACTTCTTCTTCTCCATGTAAAGACATTCCTACCAAACAAACGCTCATACATACATAGTGACCCAGACATTTGTCTTGTTTCTCCTTCTTTCTCGTGTGCTAATTCCTTTTAGTTCTTATTCTCCATTCAACGACATTCCTACCAAACAAACGCTCATACATACATAGTGATCCAGACATTTGTCCTCTTTCTCCTTCTTTCTCGTGTGCTGATTCCTTTTAGTTCTTCTTCTCCATTCAAAGACATTCCTATCAAACAAACGCTCATACATACATATATACATACGCATAAACTGTTTCCAACAAATTACTACTACGAATATTTCTAAAACTCTTGATATTCTTAAATTTCTCATCGGACATTAACTTCTACGAATTCTTTTTATTCTTTTTAAATAAATTTCTCTTTTACATTCAAAATGTATATTTATATTCTTCCACTTTTCCACAGTAATTCACACATTCCAAGCTGCTAACAACCTTCTAGTGAAAAACTTTTTTCTGATAATTGTGTATAAATCTTGTATAATTGTGTTCGGTTATGTATGACACAAGGCCGAATAAATAAACATTAACCATCTCCCTACTGCTTGAAGATACAGTTACAACAAAAAATCTGTGCGACATTTTAAAGCAAAAATCTTTTTACGCGTACAACGCAAACTGAGTACCAACGTAGCGCAAAATGTGCTCAAAAAGATAGTGACATTATGTTACATTTAGTGACATTATGTTACATTTAGTGACATTATGTTACATTTAGTGACATTATGTTACATTTAGGCAATGAAATGTTTAAATATGACTTATGACAAAAATAGGCTTGCACATACACGCATTAAAGATTTTTCGTGAAAAACTATTTTGAAGGGAGAAAAAGAATATTCTTACGTTATCATAAAGATAGTCATTATACACTTTTACTTGTTACTTAACAATCATAATGGGTAGACAAAAATATTAATAGTAAACAAATAATCAAAAATTAATTTAAAAATTAATTTAATAATTACTTTAAATTATTCAAATAATTTAATTATTTAATTAAAATTAATTTAAAATTATTAATAGTAAAAAAATTATTTTGAAGGGAGAAAAAGAATAATCTTACATGTTATCATAAAGGTAGTCATTCTACACTTTTACTGGTTAGATAACAACCACAATGGGCAGACAAAAATATTAATAGCAAAAAAAAAAACAAAAAAAACAAAACATAAACGAATGTTACCGGGCAGCGACAAAAGGAACCTCCTACATAAAAACTCGGTATGAGTCAGCACAATAAGACATGAGCGTATTCGACATCAATGTGAGCCATCTAAATTTAAATCCTGCAACCAGTATCTGATTATACAGTCGAGGTGCTTTCCAGATAGAGGAAGATGAGCGGAACACATTGTTATGTTTAACAGATCTTCACATGCATGGCGAAAAGTACGTTTAGTTTGTTTGTTTGTTTGTTTGTTTGTTTGTTCCTGCTTAACGGCCTATCAACATCTAAATGGTCATTTAAGGCCGGAAACGTATTTTTGTTTTAAATCAATTTTTTTAATTCAAAAAGTTTAGTTGGTAACATTTTTCATTCAAAAAAAGTTTTGTTGGTAATATTTTTCATTCAAAAAAGTTTTGTTGGTAAATACTTTCATAACATTTTGACCCCGATTTGGGGGACAACTATTTACCCATAGCTGGGCCCATAACAGGTGCTACCACTCCGGTGCAATTAAAAGGTGGTTCCATGCTCCTCACAACCTCCCAATCAGAGGCCTTGCTGCCGGATGCAGTTTACCGTCATACCCAGGACCAAGTACGTTTTGTACTGTGGGTCTCAATTACGAAGAGATTAAAACACTCTATACACATTTTCGTTTTCGTGAAATTTTTGTCTTTTATTTACAGTAGAATGTATAAATTGTGAGCAACTAATACATTTAATGTGTTGTTTTCTTAAATTACTCTTCTGTATTCCTATAGTATTTTATTTAAACTTCCTGATGTTTTTCCAATATATTCGTTCTGACAACTCGTGCAGGTGATACAGTAATTCAACCTTGAAATTTTGGCTTGTTTTTTGTCTATGTTTCTGAGATGATGGAGTATAATGTAAATATTGTTTTTTTTGTTTTTGGATTTTTTATTTTTATTTTTGCATAGATTAAGTCTTTTATTGATATAGATGTATATACACCGTTGTACAAATTAAGAGTAACAAAATGAATAATGTCTTCCTAGAATCTTTCACGCTTTCTCTGATCACGTATACGTCGTCTTTTGACGTTGTTCTTTTCTTCCGACCGCATTTTCTTTTTTTCTTCGCCTTGATGACACAAAACAAAAGCAGTAGTTTAAATTCATTTCCACAACGGTATATATATATATATTGATCGATTGATTTCAATTTGTTCATAACGACCTTTTTCTATCCCCCCTCTTTCTCTCCCTCACTATATATATATATATATATATATATATATATATATATATATATATATATTAATGCATGTTTCATTAAATAATATAAAAAACTTTTATCTATTAAATTTATATAATTTTTTTCATATTCTCTGATAAGCATAATAGCATTATCATTAAATGAAGAAATACAATTACAATATTGATAAATATTTTTTAATAACCAATCTAAAATTTCGGCTTAAATAAGGCATTTCAATGATACACACACACACACACACACACACACACATATATATATATATATATATATACTTGCAGTATGGCCCGGTGTTGGTCGGGTGGAATGAAAGTTTTAAATCTAATCCATAGTCCTATAGTTGTTTCTAGTTAAAGTGAAACCGTAGACTGAAAGAAAAATGAATGGATGTAAGTCAAATTTTGATTTCCTGCTATCGATATCAAATAAGTTTTTTTCATTGTAAACTGAATTTTGAAGGCTAAATAAGTCCTCTGAGTAAATGGTATCATGGCTGAGACTATGAACTACAATTATACCTACTTAGAGCCAAACCCGAAGCAAAAACTAAAATAAAAGACAGACATACAGGCAGATACACAGACACACACACAAACATCTTGCCTTTTATATATCTATCTATCTCTCTCTCTCTCTCTCTCTATATATATATATATATATATATATATATATTATCGATTTTCTGCATTATTGTAAGAACTGCAACCTTGAAACTTCTGAATATCGTTTCTGATATCTTTGTCTATGAGTGCATCAAATTTGATTGAAATCGGACCACTCCTTCTTTAACCTGATTTTTTCGATTATCAATTTTCGATATGTATCGTGGGTATCTCGACACAAAACATAGCTAAGAACACTCGCAGACGCTTATAGTACAACTGTGTAAATTTTCAAGAATATCGGTTCAGCCGTTTCGGAATCTATAGGTAACGGACACACACAGACACAGATACACACACATAGTTCCATTTATAAATACGTTTATATATATATTTATATACACACTATTCTTATTATTATGTTTCTATCGAAACCGTTGTTTTCTGTTAGTATCTCCATTTCTGATTTTTAGTTTGTTTTTATTCTTCTGTCTATCGAGAAAATGTTATTATATCGACACAATATCTTGTCGGCGCACCTGAGGCATTGACAAATTTGCCTCAGGCTTTGGTCGATCGTGTTCGTAAACAATCAGGAGACATGACGTATAATTAAACATTTTCAACGCCTATACACACAAGCATCAATAAACATTGTTGGTATAGATATCAACATTGAATGCCTTTAAATCATCAAATCTTTATTCGAAAGCTATCTCGTCTACAATTACCGAAAGGTATAAAAGTTTCACACGTTCTCACGTGACCATCATTTTTTTTTTATTCTGAAAATTGTTATTTCATACGCCTTTCACTAACCCAAATGTTTAAGAGTACTTTAATATGTTTTAAATACATGGTCATCAGCAAAAGGTGCAACCAAAAATGCCAAATACAGTTATGGGATACCAGAATCAAGCAAGTACAAAAATTTAAATACCTAGGAAGTTTTCTAACAGAAGATGGAAAGTGCGACACGGAGATACGAAGGGGAATTGGCATGGCAAATGATGCGTTCCAGAAGCTGAGTAAAGTACTAACACACAGGAAAATTTCATTAGAAACAAAGAAAAGAGTGCTGGATTCCCATGTGATATCAGTTCTTCAATACGGCAGTGAATGCTGGACAATATCATCGAAAATGAAGAGAAAACCTGAAGCAGCGGAAATGTGGTTCTACAGAAGGATGCTGCGGATATCGTGGACTGAGCATGCAAACAACGATGAGGTGTTGGAAAGAATGGCAACAAAAAGGAAATTAATACTGAGCATCAGGAAGTGACAACTGAAGTTCCAATGAGGAAGGAGAGCTTGGAGAACCTGATACTGACTGGCCAGATAGAAGGAAAGATACAGAGGAAGGCAGCGGATAACATATTTGCAGGGCCTGATCAGGTGGATGACGGAACGGGGGTTGCCAGGAGTTCCGGGAGCAAACATACTAAGAGCCACAAGGGATAGGGAGACGTGGAGAACCATGATCGCCTACGTCCTGAAGGGACAGGGCACATAGAAGAAGAAGAAGATTTGGGGGTGGGGAATGCTTCTACGGCCAGGTTGGAAATGAGTGAAGAACCATCATTTCTTGGAAGAAGAAACACAAAATCACAAACATCTAATAAAACGTGCTAAGAGAGTGTTCGATAGTATGGAAACCCAAAATTAAGAACTAAAGGTGAATAATAACGGGACCTCAAAATCATTTTTTTATGGTTGTTGATTTAATGATTGAATTCTATCTTCAGATAGACTTAAAATCCGGAACACGCAAAAAACAGACTGTCACCATTCCGTCTTGATAAATTCATCTATAGCCTTCTTATACTCTATCGCCAATACTGAGCATATTTACTCTATAAATATCATATACACTGTAAATAGGTTATATATATATATATATATATATATATATATATATATATATATATATATTAAAAAAGGATTAATTCCAAGATGTTGAATGGCCATTTCGATATGAAGATCCCCACGGGGGACAACACATCACCTCAGCAACAGAAAAATCCTTTCAGAAAGGGTTTCTGAAAGGATTTTTCTGTTGCTGAGGTGATGTGTTGTCCCCCGTGGGGATCTTCATATCGAAATGGCCATTCAACATCTTGGAATTAATCCTTTTTTAATATATATTTGCTCTGTAATATTTTATTACATAGAGCTCTCTTCCTGTATCATTTTTTTAATATTAAAATAAAATTTTTAATATTAATTAGGATCCGGTTTTTTGGAATTTACCTTCCTGCTTTTTTCCCTTGGATTGAAGTATCTGAATTAAAATATATATATATATATATATAATATTAACTATAGCAACAACTATATCAATAGTAAAACTAGTATTAATCAAGCTATAATTTAAATCGTCTTGTATAACCCACCGAGAACAAACTCGGGGGGAAAATAAGGGGAAGCAAAAAAAAAAAGAAACAAACGAAATACATGAACTAAAAATTAAGCACTCGTAAGAAAGAAAAAAAACCCAGAGAAAAATCCTAACACTAAAGCGCTCAATACAAAAGTAGAGCAAACAAATACAGAAAATCTAAGCAAGAGCCAACAACCTACCACGGTTTCGCCTAACTGGCGATTTTCTGTCTGTCTCTCTCTCTCTCTCTCTCTCTCTCTCTATCTATCTATCTATCTATATATATATATATATATATATATATATATATATATATATATATAAAGACAGAAAACTTAAGCAAGAGCCAACAACCGACCACGATTTCGCCTAACGGCTCATCATGGAAATTGGCTCTATTTCCCTGACAAGCCGTTAGGCGAAATCGTGGTCGGTTGTTGGCTCTTGCTTAAGTTTTCTGTCTGTCTGTCTCTCTCTCT